>JAPDVU010000002.1:109128535-109268522 GCA_026230045.1 Corynorhinus townsendii
TGAGTTTTAAAATTATTGCTCTTTTTCTCTCAAATATTTCAATGTTTTCAAACTGTTGTATCATGAGCACATAAATACAATTTTTAACCTTTAGAAATAATATTTAAGTTTTTACTGAAATGTATATATTTAACAATTTATAAAAACTGATTATAGTGATTAAAGTTGTAATCTTCTAAATATTTCAAGTGATGATTCATAGACTCACATAATTTTTAAAAATTAGAAAAGACTCCTCCCTTTATCCCAGGCTTGCATTATTTTGAAGCAAATTTCAGACATCATAATATTTTAAACTCATACATTTAATGATTTACTTCTAAACTATCAGGGACCTTTTTTTTAAAACACCACCACAATACCATAAACATATTTGGAAATTTATCAATAATTTCTTATTATCAAGTATCCAGTAAGTATCCACATTCAAGAATTCTCATAATTTTTCTTATATTGTTTGAATCAGAATTCTAATAATGTACATACATTTTAATGTTTGATATGTCTCTTCAGTCTCTTTAATCTATAAGTTTCTCCTTACTTATTTTTTGAACTTGAATTTTATTTATTGAGTGAACTGCATCTTTTAACTTTCAGACTTTCCCATGATCTGGATTAATTGAATAGTTCTCATTAAATCCATATGCATCATTTAATATAGTCCCTGTGTTTTATATAAATTTTTAGTTAGACCTATAGGGTTTATCAGATTCACATTTTTTTATGTTGGTGACCATTTGTGATTATTTTAAAACATGTTAAACATTTTTGTCACTCTCACTTAAGAGTATATGTGCTTCCCCCTTGAATAGCTTACTCTTTTGATTGTCTTGTAACCAATAAAATGCAGTGAAAATAATACTATGAAAGTTTTGAATCTAGGTCAGACAAAAATCATACATCTTCTGCTTGACTTGTTTTGGATGCTCATTTTAGGACAACAATTCCCTGCTACAGGAGATCTACAGTAAGCCTCCTCCCATTTGGTAATGCCTGGAGATAACTTTGGTTGTCAGAACTAAGAGGGTAGTACTACTGCCATCTAGTGAGTAGAGGATGGAGATTTGTTAAACATCCCATAAGCACAAAGCATAGAACAGCCATCTACACTAATAAAAGAGAAACATGCAAATTGACCGTCCCTCTACTATGCTCACCAGCCAATCAGAGCGAGTATGCAAATTAACCCAACAAAGATGGCAGTTCATTTGCATACACAGGTGTGGAGTGAAGACTGAAGACAGCGTAGAAGGAAGCCAAGCGATGCAGAAGGGAGTAAAGCAGTGGAGAAGGGAGGGAGCCGAGGCAGCAGATACAGGAGCAGAGCCTAGGCAGTGGAGATGGGAGTGGAGCCAAAGCAGCAGAGATGAGAGAGAGCTGAGGCAGGCTTTGCTCCCTTCTCTGCTTTTCTCTGGCCACAGGAAGCCCTATCCTTGCATGAATAGGCCAGAGGAAGCCCTATTCTTGCAGGAATCTTCCTGCAATGGGCCTCTAGTCCTATCTAATAAAAGAGTAATATGCAAATTGACCATACCTCTGCTACACCCACAAGCCATGCCCACCAACCAATCAGGAGTGAGTATGCAAATGAACCCATCCTAGATGACTGAGGCCACAGAGCAGCAAGCAGGAGTCTTGGGTTTCCCCTGCAATAGAGGAAGCCAAGCTTCCCACACACCCTGGCCCGCCCAGGCCTGCACTCAAGGCTACAAAGTTTCAATTATAGAAGATAAATAAATCCTAACAAAAATGGCAGCAGCCACAGAGCTGGAGAGAGCAGGAGGCTTGAGTTGCCCCTGGCAATGGAGGAAGCCAAGCTCCCACAGCCCTGGCCTTTGCTCAAGGCTACAAAGTTGCAATTACAGATGATAAATAAATCCCAGCAAAAATGGCTGTGGCCACTGAGCAAGCAGGAGGCTTGGCTCCACTCAAGGCTACAAACTTTCAATTATAGAAGATAAATAAATTCCAGATACCAGGGCATCTGCTTGGGTTGCTGGGGGGTGTGGCCAGCCTGCAAACCACCACAGACTCCTCACCCAGGCCGTCCCACACCCCAAGGGAACCCCCACCCTGATCTGGGACACCCTTCAGGGCAAACCAGCTGGCCCCCACCCATATCTAGAGCTGGCCTCTATCCTATCTAATAAAAGAGTAATATGCAGATTGACCATCACTCCAACACACAAGATGGCTGCCCCCATGAGGTCAAAGATGACTGCCCCCATGTGGACACAAGATGGCCACCACAAGATGGCCAGTCGGGAAGGGCAGTTGGGAGGGACCAGGACTGCAAGGGTGGGCAGTTGGGGGTGATCAGGTGAGCAAGACAGGGAAGTTGGGAATGACCAGGCCTGCAAGGGAGGGAAGTTGGGGGCAACCTGGCTTGCAGGGGAGGGCAGTTGAGGGGGACCCAGGCCTTCAGGGGAGGGCAGTTAGGGGTGACCAGGCCTTCACGGGAGGGCAGTTAGGGGCAAACAAGCAGGCAGGGAAGCTGTTATGCATAAATCAGGTTGGCAGGGGTGTGATTAGGCTGGCAGGCAGGAGTGGTTAAGGGCAATCAGGAAGGCAGGCAGGTGAGCAGTTGGGAGCCAGCAATCCTAGATTGTGAGAGGGATGTCCGACTGTCCATTTAGGCCTGATCCTACTTGGATTGGGATTAAATGGGAAGTTGGACATCCCTTGAGGGGTCCCAGATTGGAGAGGGTGCAGGCTGGGCTGAAGGATACACACCACCGTGCATGAAGTTCGTGCACCAGGCCTCTCATTTATAATAAAGACTAATCCAGCCCAAAATGTCAATGGCGCCAAGGTTGAAACTCTGTGCTCTAAAGGAACCAAGCTGCCATGTAACAAGTCTCATTACTTTGATACCACACCCTGGAGAATCTAGTTGATATTTTGCTCAAGTCCCATAAAAGCTTTCAGTTAAGTTGAGCTCTGAGACATATAAATAAACTATTTTGTGTATTCAATACAATTGAGCTTTCAAATCACTGTAACCATTTACAACCTTTGCTTTCAACTGCATGAGAGACCTCAAGTGAGAAATGTCCAGACAAGTCCTTCCTGCAACATTGACTTATAAAATTATGAGAAAAATAATAGGTTATTTTAATACAGTAAATATTGGGGTGATCTGTTAGCAATAGTAACAGGAACTAATCATTGATTAAATCCATTTATAGATTATAAGATACAAAATTGATATAATGTAATTATATCACTTTCTTCATTTATTAATTAGTATACTTATATACTTGTTGACTATTGATTTCTTTATAATCTGTATAAGTAAATCAGTGCAAATGCTTGACTTTACAACTTAATAAAACAGCAAATATGTACAAACATGCATACATAAAATAAATGAGGGATAAAATAATATTAGGAGAAAAATCTTGAAAGCAAGGGATGAAGATTGATAGGTTATTTTAAAGGGAAATAGTTAGATTGACATATGATCACCCAGTGGTCACAATGGAAGAAATATATAAATGGATGGTGGTTTCCATTTGTTGAAAGGAAATAACTGCCACCCTAGAATTCTATACCCAGTGAAAATATATTTCAAGAATAAATTTGATATAACTGAGAGGGTTAACTTGAAACTCAGACAGACAGGGCAAGGGTCTAGGGGAAAACAATGTCAGGTGGAACATAGGCAGTGGCAGACACAGCAGTTTTAGAAAGCCTAATCAGAGGAACCAACTCTTCAGAAATTATAAAATGTTTCTGGACTCAAAGCAGGAGGCCTGGGAAACCAAGGGAGGGCCTGCAGAAACATGATGTATGAATGCATAGAAACAGAGACATTTCAGCATAGGAACATAGAAAGAACACATAGAAATAGGGCAAGTTCAGGTCCATTGCTTGGCAAAAACAACGGAGGGAATCAATCAGGTGAAGACACGGATAAATATAGAAGCAGGCTTGTAGCAAATATATATCCCTGGAATACAAGGCTTTAATGGGCAGCTCATTATTGGGACCCCATCTCCATGTGGGGAATCTGAATGTACTTGTAATAAATTTTCCACCCTTTTGTTTAAATCTGGTCTTAATTCATTGGCGTTGTGAGACACTATCCTGGGAAAAAACCTTGGCTCACTGTTCTGGTTATCATAATGACCAAATTAAAAAATAATCACAATAAAAAAATAAAAGTGTTTATATCCTATCTAATAAAAGAGTAATATGCAAATTGACCATACATCCGCTACACCAACAAGCCACACCCACCAGCCAATCAAGAGCGAGTATGCAAATTAACTCAAGCAAGATAGCTGTGGCCACTGAGGGAGCAGGAAGCTTGGGTTTCCCTGGCAATGAAGAAAGCCAAGCTTCCCCGCACATGCTGGCTGGCCCAGGACTCCACTTAAGGCTACAAAGTTTCAATTATAGAAGATAAATAAATCCCAACAAAAATGGCAGCAGCCACAGAGCTGGAGAGAGCAGGAGGCTAGAGTTGACCCTGGAGATGGAGGAAGCCAAGCTTCAGCAGCCCTGACCTGCCTTGGCCTCCACTCAAGGCTACAAAGTTTCGATTATAGAAGATAAATAAATCCCAACAAAAATGGCTGTGGCCACAGAGCAAGCAGGAGTCTTGGCTCCACTCAAGGCTACAAAGTTTCAATTATAGAAGATAAATAAATCTCACATACCAGGGCCACAGCTTGGGTCGCTGGGGGGCGTGGCCGGCCTGCAAACCACCACAGGCCCCTCACCCAGGCCACTCCATGCCCCAAGGGAACACACCTTGATCCAGGACACCCTTCAGGGCAAACCAGCTGGCCCCCACCCATGCACAGAGTCTCTATCCTATCTAATAAAAGAGTAATATGTAAATTGACCATCACTCCAACACACAAGATGGCTGCCCCCATGTGGTCAAAGATGGCTGCCCCCATGTGGACATAAAATGTCCAGCAGGGGAGGGCAGTTGGGAGGGACCAGTTCTGCAAGGGAGGGCAGTTGTGGGCGATCAAGCCTGCAGGGAAGGGCAGTTAGGGGTGATCAGGCCTGCAGGGGAGGGCAGTTAGGGGCAATCAGGCTGGCAGGGGAGCAGTTAGGCATCAATCAGGTTGGCAGGGGAGTGCTTAGGGGTGATCAGGCTGGCAGGCAGAAGTGGTTAGCGGCAATCAGGAAGGCAGGCAGGTGAGCAGTTGGGAGCCAGCAGTCCTGGATTGTGAGAGGGATGTCCAACTGCCCATTTGGACCCAATCCCAGTAGTTGGACATCCCTTGAGGGGTCCCGGATTGGAGAGGGTGCAAGCTGGGCTGAGGGACACACACCCCTGTGCACAAATTTTGTGCATCAGGCCTCTAGTCAACTATTAAGCTATGAGATAACTATGCTATTTTGGTTTACTTTGTAGTCACATAAGGAGATAATTATACCCAGCTACTCTGACATCCAGGTAGGAACAGGTAACTAAATTATGGCCAACAGGAAGAGAACACAAACTATGCAATTATTCTAGGCCGTAAAATGTACTGTGGGATTTTCCATACTTCTCTTTTTCTCCTATGTGACTTGGAGTAAAGGACTAACTCCTTATTCCTAAATTTGACTTAGTCAAACTTCTAAGAAACTTTTCGGCACTTTTGCCAAACCCACACAAGATTGTAACATGAACAAAAAGTATATTTTTAATTGGTAACACTTCTGAATTTTTGGGAGTTGTTTGTTAAAGAAGCAAATTAACTTCCCAGATTAATATAGGCATTGGAGGTGGTAAAGAGACCACCATCAATGGGTGCAAAATGAAAATTTATATTTGTTTTGTGACAACCCATTTGGTAAATTTAACGTGGAGTCACTTAAGAGGAAAACTTCATATTTAATAAGAATGTAGCTCTTAGAAATATTATTGTGTAAACAACAGCAACAGCATCCCCATATGTGTTGTTTGTTATTGGTAGTTTTGATAAAGTATTATAATGAAGAAATAAGCTTAAGAGATAATTGGCAGGTTTTGCTAGCATAAATATGAAGTATATAAAATGTACAGAATTCAGAATTAATAGGATTAGAAAAGCTATTTCTAAATATCAACAATAAGACATTAAAAGGCCATAAGAGAAAGCTTAACTAAACTTCTTAGTTTGATAAAGTAATTTATGGCACAGAGGAGATTAAGATATGGTCTTTCCACATGTATGTTCCAGATGGCATCATGGTCACCATAACTACATTGAAAATGGAAGTCATGGGATTTAAGAAACAAAACAAATCAAGGTAAAAACAATTTTGGGTGGTTCCTGGGATATGAGAATAACTGAAAGCAAAGAGAATAACTTCCTGGAAAAATATATTACTAAAAAAATCATGAGCCCTGACCCAAAAAGCTTTTGACATTTTGGGATTCAAAACTACATTTGTATCCTTGCATAAATGGATAGCTCCAAAAAGGACATCCTATATAATAAAAGGGTAATATGAAAATCTATCAAACGGAGGGATGACTGGTCACTATAACGCGGACTGACCACCAGGGGGCAGAGGCTCAATGCAGGGCTTGCCCCCTGATGGTCAGTGCGCTTGGAGCACCACTCAGCCACAAGCTGGGCTGACAGCTGGTGAGTGAAATGGCCTGCCTCTGCAGCAGTGCTAAGGATGTCCGACTGTGGCTTAGGCCATCTCCCCAGGGAAAGCAGGCCTAAGCTGAGAGTTGGACATCCCCAGAAGACTCCCAGACTGCAAAAGGGCATAGGCCTGGAAGAGCGACCCTCTCCCCATCCCCTGAGTGCACGAATGTTGTGCACCGGGCCTCAGGTATTTTATATCATCCATTTCAAATATTTCAAGCAAGATAACGTAAAATCATAAACCTTGCAGAGGGAAAGGTGAGAGTCATAAAGGATTCTAGACAAGGTTTTCCCATGCAGGGAGAAGATTTGGGCTTAATATGAAAATTCCCAAACCCAGAGTTATGGACCTTCATAATACCTAATCCTGTATGATTTCTGCATTGCTACAGACCATCATTGATATTTCACCCATTGTTTTTTTTCTAAATGACAATCATTTTTGTAATTATCCTGTTCCCATTATACCATAGTACATTGAGTATATGGAGGAAGGGATATACCGCTCTATTCTTTTAGTCCACAGGTTCCAGGAACAAGACAATGTACACCAAAGCCAGATAGAGAAGACTGTACATAACCCAGATTACAAAAAAAAAAAAAAATGCATGATCAATGTCTATCTTGAGGGTGGGAATTGAGAGTGACAATTTCTGTGCAATTCTGATTTAGACATATTTCCTCATTTTGCAGATGAGGAGACTAAATAAGTAAGTACCTTTTTATTAATTAAAAAAAACACTATTTTCCCAAATAATCCCATATAATAAAAGCCTAATATGCAAATAGACCAAACAGCAAAAATGACCAGTCACTATGACATGCACTGACAACCAGGAGGCAGACACTCAATGCAGGACTGCTGCCTGGTGGTCAGTGCATTCCCACAGAGGGAGCGCCACTCAACCAGAAGCTGAACTCATGGCTGGGGAGCGCAGCGGTGGTGGCAGGAGCTTCTCCTGCCTCTGTGGCAGTGCTAAGGACCCCTCAGTGGACATCCGCCAAGAGATCCTGGACTGTGAGAGGGCATAGGCCAGGCTGAGGGACCACTTCCCCCCTGACCCCCCATGCATGAATGTCATGCACTGGACCTCTAGTCACAGATAATCACAGATGATTATTTTTGAATTGTAGTTGAATAATGGAAAAACTGAAGATAGACATGTTGATTCCATTTGCTATCAATATATATTAAATTAGCTTAAAAATATCTGATAAGAAATTGAGTTTAATTATCACTAAGAAATTTGAAAGTTTCTGTTTTCACTTTTCAGCCTTTTGTACTGCCACTAGACTATTGTCAATGAGTCATCATAAGCAATGAAAAATATATTACAGCTATTGATAATGACCACTTATAAAATTTCACAGTGTTCCAAACCTACGCTTTTTCACTTATTCCAGATTTAACTATTTTTATTTTAATTGGTACTTTTTGAGACTTGATATCTAATCAGCTGGCATGTCCAGCAGGAGAGGCAAAGAAATAGCACTGTTGTTATGGTAAAAAGAAAACAAATTGATTAATGTCTAGCAAAAATACTTGAAATAGACTACAGCTTCTCTGTTGACTCATATATTCCTAAGATAATGGCTTGAGAGTATTGTCCTCTGAGAGAACTTGTACTTTACCACACAAAAAGATATTGAAAAAAACTCACAAATAACATTAGGCATAAATAAGAAACCCTAATATAGTATAACCCTTGTTGATTTTGATATTTTATCCACCACTAATGAAATTAACACTTACTGTCAAATCAATAAAACAATGCTTGAGGCATAAATGACAACATAGATGTAATGTATTAATTTGCTGACCAGTGAGAAAATTTGCACATTTACTTTGTATCTCTACCCCCTACCTACCCATACAAAAGCTCTTAATACAGGCTATGTATCTAAAATGAGTATTATGTTTTATATAAAAACTTGACATATGGATCTTGCTGACAAGAGGTATCTCATATATATTTACTGATGATGCAGAATCTTTTATTATAAAATAGAGGCACGGTGCACAAAATTTGTGCACGGGGGTGTGTGTCCCTCAGCCCAGCCTGCACCCTCTCCAATCTGGGACCCCTTGAGGGATGTCCGACTGCCCATTTAGGCCCAATCCCTCTCACAATCAAGGACTGCTGGCTCCCAACTGCTTGCCTGCCTGCCTTTCTGATTGCCCCTAACCACTTCTGCCTGCCAGCCTGATAATCACCTAACCACTCCCCTGCCATCCTGATTGATGCCTAACTGCTCCCCTGCCAGCTCGATTGCCCCTAACTGCCCTCCCCTGCTGGCTTGATTGCCCCCAACTGCCCTCCCTTGAAGGTCTGGTCCCTCCCAACAGCCCTCCCTGCTGGCCATCTTGTGGCAGCCATCTTGTGTCCACATGGGGGCAGCCATCTTGTGTGTTGGCGTGACAGTCAATTTGCATATTACTCTTTTATTAGATAGGATAGCTAACTTGTTATATTTTGCAAATATATAGTATACGTATGCAAGTGGACCTTTAAATATGCTCTCATTGGCCTATAAGTATGACTTGATTAATAAAAGAAAATAATGTTCCAATTTTGGATCAGCCTCTATAGGGTAAAGACATCCTATCTAATGAAAGAGTAATATGCAAATTGACCATCACCCCAACACACAAGATGGCTGCCTCCATGTGGTCAAAGATGGCTGTCCCCATGTGGACACAAGCTGGCCACCAAATGATGGCCAGCAGGGGAGGGCAGTTGGGGGGGACCAGGCCTGCAGAGGAGGGCAGTTTGGGGTAACCAGGCCTGCAGGGGAGGACAGTTAGGGGCAATCAGGCTGGCAGGGGAGCAGTTAGGCATCAATCAAATTGGCGGGGGAGTGCTTAGGAGGTGATCAGGCTGGCAGGAAGAAATGATTAGGGGCAATCAGAAAGGCAGGCAGACAAGCAGTTGGGAGCCAGCAGTCCTGGATTGTGAGAGGGATGTCCCAGATTGGAGAAGGTGCAGGCTGGCTTGAGGGACACACACCCCCATGCACAAATTTCGTGCACCAGGCCTCTAGTGTTTATCATAAAAGATGAATCTGATACTAACACTTACTGATCATTTTTGTTTATTGGAAAAAAATGTATAGTCTCTTATTGGAACAGAAATATCATGATGAAATGGTGACTGACTACCAAGATATTGATTTAAAACAATATTGATATAGTATTTATACAAATCTATACTTTATTCCATGTATTTCAACATACACTCAGTACTTAGAGACTTATTAATATTTAATGCCTTTAAACTTTGTTCAATATTCACTTTGAGCTATCAGTTCATAAACAAGTACAAAGTAGGAAACTAATGAGATGAACTCTGATGTCTACAGATTATTTCAGAAACTATAACATAAATGAGAACAACTCACTGCTGAAGGTGTCTATATATTATATGAAACAAATCCCCCTGGATCTTGGGAGATTTATATTACACTAGAGGCATAGTGCATGAAATTTGTGCACTCAGGGGGGTCCCTTAGCCCAACCTGCACCCTCTCAAAGTCCAGGAGTCCTTGGGAGATATCTGACTGCTGGCAGTCAGGGCTTCTGGCTGAGCAGTGCTCCCCCTGTGGGAGCACACTGACCACCAGGAGGCAGCTCCTATGTTGAGCATCTGTCCCCTGATGGTCAGTGCATGTCATAGCGACCGGTTGTTCTGCTATTCAGTAAATTTGCATATTAACCTTTTATTATATAGGATTGGAACATTTAATTGAGGCAGGACTAGAGCAACTCCATAAAGAAACAATTGTGGCTAAAACCCCAGAGGATGGACCGATGTCTTTCTGGATCTCTTTTCTGTCTCTAATTGCAGCAATTCTGTGGGTGAAAGGAAAAACAAAGTTATGAGAAGAAAAACTTGAAGTACTTATGTTTCTAAAAACATCATTTTATAAATAAGAAGACTAAAAGGAAGTCAAGTGACTGAGTGGAACAGCATGTGTTATGCCCTAGATAGCCCTTAACAGATGGAAGAAAAGGAAGCCAAGTGTGGACTGAGGATAAAATATTTACAAAACAAACCCCACAGGCAATAATAATAGACTATTTTATATTTTGACTTATTCAATTTTTATGATTTACTTTTTCTTTATTGAGTTTAATTAAACTTTCGCTAGGGTCACAAGACTTGAAAACTTTGGAAAAATGAAGCTGTTTTGTTTACCAAGCAGTTTTCATAGCCCTCCTTGAACTTAAGTATGTATTTTGTTAAAATCTTTATCCAACAGCTGTTGTTCAGCATTTTTAAGGTGTTTGCTGTGCCATGAAAAAAAAAATCCTTAACAGTTTGCCAAAGACAGTGCCTTCTGGGCTGAAATTTGTCTCTAAAGTTTTCTGCATTATGCTGACATATTTTTTTTTATCAAATATGAATAGCATTTACAATGCCTGTATATAGAAACCATATAATAATATTCTTATAAATATATTCTACTGCAAGGTAACTAAATGTGTGTGCTTAATATAGGAAATTTAATAGGAAATTATAATTTAAATAGATATATTAAAATAATTTAAACTATTATTTCCTTCATTTATTTCAGGAATTGATTAATTCATTTATCTGTATATTCATTAATTAATTCATTCACTCATTCATTCAAATACAACCTGCCATGTGCCACTTATAATTCTAGGAGATACTAAAACAAAGAAGTAGCAAAAGAAGAAAGAAAGAAACAAATAAAGAAGCAAAGGAAGAAACAAAGAGAAAGGAAGAAAGAAACAAAGAAAGAAAGGGAAAAAAAGATTTTAAATATTTTCTACATTTTTCTCCTTACAGTGAACTCCTTCCTGCTTTTAAATGACATTATGGGTGGCCTGTGTGTACGGGTGACTGATTTATTACTGGTTCTAGATGGGATATGGAATAGACAGGGTGAATTAAAACAATAAAGGATAATATTTTCCAGTCTTTTTTTACCCCCAGAATCCTAATATCTAGGCCCAGATAGTCATTGACTGGATAAGACTCCCTTGGCTATCGCTGCAAAGTAATGTAATTATGGTGGGTTATAAAAGAGAAGGTAAAAAGAGAAAGTTGTTATTTTAAAACAAAACAGGTTATATTTATACCATTTGTACAAGATACTGTGCTACTTTATTTGAAACAAAGTGCATGGATCAAAAGAACGTTATTACAGGATCAGCAGTTATGGGTTTACTTTATTTTCTTGTTAGAAAACATAATTTCTATCAAGAACAATATCTTTCCTTTCTCCTTGGTACTGCCCAAAATAGTTTATCTAAAAATAAAATGATACCACCTTTATCTTAATGATATTGATGAGTTTTATTATCAGTAACCAGGATGCTTCAATATGCACAAAAACATCAAGGAATAAAATATTCAGTTGATTTTCTAGCTTTATTTTTTTTAACTGAATTGACTATCTTTTTTTTTCTTTTTTATAATTTTTGTGAGAAACCAAGACCTTTTTACATGAAGTCAAAAGTATTGAATACAGAGGAATAGAATCCAATCTTCTGAGTAATTTTAAATGTCAATTTGACACTATCATTCATTAAAAGATCTCCAATATGTTTTTATTTTTTGTGTTGTTGTTGTTGTTGTGTGTGTGTGTTTTAATATTCACTCAACCAATAGTTACTAATGGGGGCCTCTATATAAGGTAGCATGACACTGACTCAAGGGACCATGGCAGTGATAGAAGGAAAGGGCTCAGCCTTGCTTCACAGTTGGCCATGTATATTCATGTATTTGTCGAAATAATTCTATTCTATTTTGCTCTATTTTGGTTATTGTTGAGTTGCCAAAGAATATTTAGTATATTTGTTTTTGGTGAATGTTGGTGTCTTTTTCTGATGTAATGACTTAGGAGTTGCAGAAGTAGCATAGGCAGGAGTAAATGGTAAGCTCTGTCAGTTTAGCAATCAAAAGGTTAGCTATTACCCAAACCAGTTTTGCTCAATGGATAGAGCATCGGTCTTCAGACTGAAAAGTTCCGGGTTCAATTCTGGTCAAGGGCATATACCTGGTTGCAGGCTTGATCCCCAGTAGGTGTCTTGCAGGAGGCAGCCAATCCATATTTCTAACTCTCTACCCCTCTCCCTTCTTCTCTGTAAAAGACAATGAAATATATTTTTAAAAAGGAAAAAAGGCTAGTTACCTCGTGTGTGTGTGTGTGTGTGTCTGAATATACACATATGTATGTATGTATATATGCAAAACACTTGTAAAACTGATACCACTTTTTGCCACCAATATCCATGGCAGGAAATGTTAAATTTTTATAGCTAATAGCTCACTTTATTCTCTTTTATTTGGGTGAAGTGTTTTCAGACAGATCCCTACTCTATACCCTCCCCCATCCATGAATGTCTTTTTATTACAAAACCCAAAAATAACTCTTTAAATAAATTAGTTTCTGGGCAAAGGTAGTTTCCTGGTAAAAGACGAGTTTTATCACATCGAGAGTGTCATAAAATTATCATAAGAAGTTAATCTTTTACACACACAATCACAAACATATACACCAAAAATACTCATATCTGAAATGTATGTATATTTTACATAAGCATTCCCTGTGTTCTCCTAACACATCCTGTAACTTCCTCATTGGACTCTGAAAATAAAGTACTGTAAATCAAACAATATAGACTTGAGACTTGATTTCTATCCTTGTGAGACAGCCAGCTTCCCTCTCTGGAAACTGTTGTAAGGTCTTGTACTACAGCTCTGTTGAAAAATTGTGCTGGCTCGCCAAATATCTTAATGACTTTTCTCTCAGCAGTTGGTAATGGTGAAATGTTATTCTAGTAACCATAATGTTCCTCATAAAACAATTGCATACAATATGTACTGTACTTCTATTTTAGTGAGCTCTTCTGTCAGAATAGCAGTGCCAGTAACTATTTAGCATTTCATCAAAAACTGCTTACCAGTCCTTCAAGTGTAATATTGCAGAGACGGTGAAGAAATGTGTGATTAAAAATGTTCACTTAGAGTGGACCATTTAGCGCAACTCGACTCTGAAAAATAAACCGGCCTTCATGTATGTAGGCGCTCATCATATAAATGACAGTTCTATGTGGTCATTTAATTTTACGATCTCAATTCTTGCATATATTGCACGCATAAATATAGTGTTCTCCTGCAGGGAGGTCTGCTGGGTGTTATAAAATCAGTGAGACCTCAATGGGTTCAAATGGACATCTTTTATAATTATTGCTATAAAATTTCTTGACAATGCATTTTGTTCTCCAATAGCTAAAGAAAATGATTTTCCAAGAGAATGGGTTTCAACAAAGAGAGTAACAGAGCCTAGGAATTTGTTCCTGTATTCATCCATATTTAAATTAGCTTAGTTACTCTCATCTACTAAAGGTCTTTCTGCTCTATGGAATAAGGTCTTACAGTGTGACTTCCAGTTAGAGGCAGAACAGGTTTTAATTGTTTTCTGGTTTCATGAGACAATATGAATACCTAAAGAGAAGGAATAATTTGCTGTTAAGTGTAATTAAAATATACTTACAAGGAATTATTTTATGTACTTGGAAAGATTAGAGAAAAGAGTTCCATAAACTCAAGATTAGAAATAATTTTGAGAAGAGAAACTTCAGCTTTGAAAGTATAGTTCCAAAAGCACTGTGTTGCTTGGATGATTTTATTTTATTTTTACTTCTTCAGGGTCATATATTTGTCATT
Source organism: Corynorhinus townsendii (assembly GCA_026230045.1). Taxonomy (NCBI): domain Eukaryota; kingdom Metazoa; phylum Chordata; class Mammalia; order Chiroptera; family Vespertilionidae; genus Corynorhinus; species Corynorhinus townsendii. Next base: position 109,142,826 of record JAPDVU010000002.1, read on the forward strand.
ATAAATAAATGAATGTGGTTGGTATTCTCTACAGTATATTGGGATTTAAAAAACACACACAGGCTTACTTAAAATCATTTTTATTTTGCCTCTCAGCAACACTTTGTATTTGATTTGGGTAACAGATCAGGGAGCCAAACACAAACAAACAGAAACCATGATGTCAGAAACAGAAATGAGGATCCAATCTACTGGAATGGTGCTAGGATCTCTGAGTACTAAAGATTCATGACCCTGATTCAGTGTCCTCCTGGGAGACGTGCTGGCTCATGACTGACACGTGGGCAAAGTGACAGGTGGAATCCGATGTCCATCAACATCTATTTTTTGCCAGAGTCCAGGATTTTAACAATGCCTGAGATTCACAATAATCTAAGAACAAGCACATAGAATTTCCCTCCAGGGGCATTGCCATCTATTATGGCAATTCATTCTCATAACAACATTGAGGTACATAGGTAGGTGTTGTTATCACCATTTTCCCAGAAAATATATTTCACAAAGAGGCAGAGAAACTTGCCTAACATGATTTTGCATAGTCAGCCAAGGACACATATAGAACCCAGGTGTTTTGACTCAGCCTCAAGTTCATTCACTTAGAATAAGCTGCCTTTTCTCTTGCTTAGGAAAGTTTGTTATCACATGTCTCCAATTTAGTTCTTGATATCATTTTGGCCATATGTACCTGTCACCTGTTGTGACATGTAATCACTTGATATTTTCTGTGAGTCCACCTATTTTTTAAGTAAATTTATTTGAACAGAAACAATATATCAAATCCCTAAGAGGAAGCCGTAAATGGAAGGTAATTAATAAAGAAACACAATGACCACACACCATGTATTAAATTCTATCTCAACAGAAGACTTTGAACCCAAGACCTGCTCTTTCTTTCCTGAGACAGGAAAGGAGCCAACATTTCAGAAAGGTGTTAAGGACCCATGAGCCCTAAACAGAGATTGAAGAAGAATATAAAAGGGGAGATGTTCTCTGTGATTCAGTATCATTTACTGTTGTGTCTATAAATGACTTAAAAATTGTGGACCACCAGTGGTATGCCTCACATTCTCTGGAACATGGGGCTAGCATGTTCTGGCAAACAGAATAATGGCTCCTGTGCAATCATACCTAAAGAGCTTAAATTTGACAGAAAAGAAAAAAGAAATATAATGGGTGGCATTTCCAGGTGGCATCCATGAAAATCAAAGATCTTGCCTGAGACTTGCCGAGAGAGAGAGAGAGAGAGAGAGAGAGAGAGAGAGAGAGAGAGAGATTGAAAAAAAGCACAAAAGCACATTCCATAAATACAACCAGTTTATTCATAAGACTGGGATAGGGAAGGTGCTCATGCACCTAGAATTGACCACTAAGTACATTCTCATTTGTTGTGGAGAGTGAGGTCCAGGTCAAGTTGACCAATGGTGGATGCAAGCAAGGGAGGGGGCCTTTAGGGAAAGTGGGCCAAGACCAAAGGCCAGAGGCCCCCCCCTGCCTTTGTGTCTTTGATGAGGGAGGAGCTACTGAAGATTGAAGCAAAGCTACCTCATATAAAAATAAAAGGAAAAAAAATGTACAAATTCAGCTCTATTAGACAATGGTAAGCATGCTGCAAATATTTGTATCTGACATTGCAAATACCACAATCCATTGCTCTTCCTAGAACTTCCGCTCCCCCTTTCCTCCCCCCCCCCCACACCCCCACCTGAAAAGTAATGAAATTTCCTGAGGCTCATCTCTGGAAAAGAGGAATGGACACAATGGCTTTTTGCTAAACTGAAAGAGTGAGACTTGTTTTAAAAGAAAAAAAAAAATCAATGGCCAGCGGATCTGGCTGTACTGCGTGGTTTTCCTACATTTTGGACTTTAAAATTCATTTGCCAGGACCTGCCTCTGGAGAGTTCTGAGGGAAAAGATCTCATGGTCAGAAGTCTAGAATCCATTTCTCAGAAACTCATTTGGGGTGTGTGTGGATGAGTTCCAACCTCCATGGTCGGGTGACTGCAGGCTGCTCAGGCTTTCCTTGCGAAGTGAACTGTACAGGAAATACTGATGATAAAATCAGGAGCCGTTGGCCACCCATTGGCATTCCTCCCAAGCCGCCTGGATCCTTCCACCTTTCCATTGTTGTAGCTGTTCAGAGACATGACAGAGAAGATGAAAGCCACGATGTTGATGGGGTACACGGGGCAAAAACACCAGGTGATGATGAACCACAAGTAGTTCTTGGGCATGGGCACGTCCTCCTCGATCTTATAATCTTCAGTGTGGGCCTCAGGCTGCTGTCCAAAGCCAAGTTCGGGACTTACTGAGACATGGGTGAGGCAGGTAGTGCGAGGAGGGCAGAGCAGCACCGTCTGGGACTCTATATTGGGATAGTTTGAATGCTTCTTATTTTCTGTATTACCTCTAGGATAATAAGTTGTAATCATTATCAGTGCCTTGCGTGACAAGTGTTTAATGACACACTAATTAGATTTGAGTATCTGTTTTCTATGTTTGTCCTGTAACTACTATAGCAAAAGTATTGCTTAGATGTCTGTTTAGAAATGTAATGAAACACTTTCTATTTATTGTGGGAAAGGAAATGATTTGCTTAATATGTCTTTAATGTTAAAATATTAATGAACAGACATATTTGTTGAACTAGAAGGAAGGGTTTGGTTGTCCGTAATTCAGCTCTATGACCACTTGCAGGGCTCATTTGTTTGTTTTGTGATGCTGGTCTGCTGCAGAGCAACTATTGGGGGTTTAGCTCTCACTCTGACCTCTGAGGTTCTGGCTGGGGTGGGAATGGAACATAAGTTAAACCAAATGAGGAATTACCTTACTCTCATTGCAGAGATTGGTTCAGAGAAGACACAGGACCTCCCCATTGTGGAAATCCTAACTAAGTGGATTTCAAACTTTATGGGAAAAAACTTGAAAACAACAACAACAAACAAACAAGGGGTTTCCTGAACATACTATTGAGAGATCCTACATGTTTCTTACCTTAGTTTTCTTTTTAAAGCATAATCTTTTTGCCTATTAGTTAAAGTTCTGTTTTTGTCACTTGTAACCATAATAACCATAATGATACCAACAATAAAGTATTCTTTGCTAGAAGCAGATTTCATTATTTTGATCTTTGCTTCTTTTGTGTCTAATCAATCAATTCATTCTTTCATTCAATTAATATGATTGCAGTACTGATACAATTGTTATTTATTGCCCACCATGTAATAGATACTATTGGTTTCACAATGAAAAGCATATAGTGGCTGTCTTCTTGAGTTAGAAAGTCTAATGATAGAGAAGATAATTAAAGAGTCACAACAGCAATATGAGAGGAAGACTACACACAATGTTTTAAAGGATTCAAAGTATGACCAAGCCCTCATGGAGGAGATCTAGGAAGGTATGGATGAAGGAACATTAAATCTGAGGCCTTAGAGAAAAGCAAGAAATATTGAGAAAGGATAAGGGAAAGAGGAAGAGAGGGAGAGTTGGAAAAATTCAGAGAAACCATGATATTTTAAGGAACTGCAAAAACTTGCAAGATTGTTTGAACTCAGAGAAAAGGGGTATAGCAAAGGAGACGGCTTAGGAGAGGAAGGAGATGTGATTAAAGAGATTTAGGTGAGGGATAAACTAGCCCAGGAGGGGACTTGTAAGCAAGGGGAATTGGGGCTTTATCTTAAAAGCAGTGAAAAGCCAATAAGGTTTTAAGTAGGGAAGTGGCATGATGAGACTCATTTGTCTAATAAAAACAAATCCAGACTTAGATAAGGGGAGACTTATTATCCAAAGAGGATAATTATAATAAAGGAGACAGACAACTGCAATAGGAAGAATGCACCAACCATGACATCTAAAAGTATCTCAGAGGGTCAGGCAGAAAATAATTTTATTTTAAAGGAAAGATAGATTCTCTCTCTCTCTCTCTCTCTCTCTATATATATATATATATATAAAGAGCCAGGGTCCATAATGTCCAAAACAACCAAAGGCTCCACTGAACATCGAAAGTCAGTCCTGCAGTCAGTGCTGGGTCACATTGACTGCCATGCTGCAGGCACCTCAGTGACCCAGCACTGACTGCCGAGGGAGCTTTGATCAGGCCTGGATAGAAGCCAGGAGAGAAAAGCAGAGTCTGATCACAGCCCCCATGGCAGTCAGTGCTGGGTTGGCATGGTGGAAGTCAGTCCTGCAGTCAGTGAACAAAGGATAAATTAACATTAAGTTAACATAGGTTCAGTTAATATCTCTTTGAGAGGAGTTGAGAATATAAAGTACAGTGTAGAGCAATTACTTATATTATATCACGTAAAACTCTTTTCAACTAAGGTATTTTCCTTTATTTAAAATGTAACTTTATTGTTGAAAGTATTACAGATGTCCCTTTGTTCTAGGTTTTTTTTTCCCCCATTGATCTCCTCCACCCTGCACCTGCCCTTTCCAGGCCTTCACCAGACTATTGTCTGTGTCCATGGGCTATTCCTATCTAATACATAAAAATCTAGAAAGATTTAGAGAAAATAAAATAAAAGATATGCCAGGTAAATATCGAACAGAAGAGCTGAGGTTGCTGCATGAATATTGGATACAGGCTTGATGCCAAAACACAACTCATGAGATAAAGTTAGTCATTGTAACATAACAAAAGGTTCCTTTCACTAAAGAGATAAGATGGTTCCCAATACTTATACATATAACAGAACAGTGTGGGATTTCAGAATGAGCCTCATCAAGACATGTTTCAGTGGTATGCAGATTTTTGAGCTAAGGGCAATTTTAGCTTCAGGCTTAAGTGAAAATTCTGCCCCTCCCTTTACCTAAAAAAATTGAATTAGATACATTGTCCTATATAATAAAAGGCTAATATGCTAATTGACCAAACAGCAGAATGACCGGTTGCTATGACACACACTGACACCAGGGGGCAGATGCTCAAAGCAGGCGCTGTCCCTGGTGGTCAGTGTGCTCCCACAGGGGTCATGGCTGGCTAGCGCAGCAGCAGTGGTGGGAGCCTCTCCCACCTCTGCAGCAGCGCCAAGGATGTCCGACTGATGGCTTAGGCCTGCTCCCCATAGGGACATATCCTGGGACATCCTCTGAGGGCTCCCAGACTGTGAGAGGGTGCAGTCCAGGCTGAGTGCATGAATTTCATGCACCTGGCCTCTAGTAAGACTATAAAAAGTCAGATGTTGGAAGTGGCATGATTAGATGGATAGTAGGTCAGAGAAACTTTTACCCTGCGGTCAGCCTATTTCTGGAAGGGATCTTTAGGCAGGTCCTATGCTGGCTTATGTTAAGAAGGGTCAAAATTTAGGGAAAAGGAAAAAAGAAAAGCTTGACAAGTGAAAGTTTGGTCAAATGAAATTAGCAGGTATTTCATCCAGATTGATCAGTGGGTACAAAAAGTTCAGCTAACTATGATGCAAAGCATAGGAATTTGGAATACCTGTGTCTGACTTTGTCATTGGTTACAAGGGGACATCTTTTAGTTTAATCTAGGTCATACATGGAAAGGTGGTTCTTCACAGTAAGCCATATCCTGGGATGCAAACAAGTGGGAACTTCTTAATCATTGCTGTTTTCCAGGATCATAGGGCTCATAAAGTTTAACATGGTCAGGTTTTAGAAAAATCTATACCATGGAGAAGACATTGGGGGCCATGAGACCAAAGATAAAAAATATATAATAATTCAAATTAAATTTCCCTGGACCAGGACAGGTATCCCAGGCACACAGAGGAGCAAGTAGATTGCAAATATTTATAAAATGTGGAAAATATAGGTCTTAGTATTTCATTAAATCTGGGAGGTGAGCAATATACCAAACACTTTTTTAAAAAATCCTCACCTGAACATACACTTGATTTTAAAGAGAGGAGAAGGAAGATAGAGAGGGAGAACATCAATTGGTTGCTCCTCCCTGCTTCCCTCTCCATATGTGTTGTAACCTAGGTATGTGCTCTGACTGGGAATGGACGGGGTGACATTCCAACCAACTGAGCCACACCAGCCAGGGAAACACCTAACTCTTAAGTCACAGTGTGTCAGGAAGTTCATCTCTTTTAGTTGAAATTTTACCCCATTGGTCTAGTTGACCTATTTGATTTTTCATTCTGTAAGAAGTCCTCTGAAGTCCCCAAAGAGGTTTTCATGTATAGACTCAAGTATTGTTATTTTTGAAAAATTTGTCCTAAATGTTATCTTCAAATATCTTTCTCTATTTCATTTGTGTGCTTTTTCTTCAATGAAGAAATTATATATACACTGGATCTTCTTTGTCTGTCTTTCATAGTTATTTCACCTCTACTATGTTTCAATTTGGTCCTTATTCTTTATTATAGATTTTCCTTTGTTTCATTTTATGTTTGTGCTTCAGCATGTCTATTCCTTCTGACTTAGCATCATTTGCATTTGGGATTAGTGGGTGAGGAAACTCTTGAACTTAAGACAAATGCTACAAGTACTACAAGCCAGTTTTATAGTGTAGAACTCCTTTAAAAAGAAAATCCACATCAAGGAAGGGTGATTAATAATGAGTTTTCTAACCGCACACTATCTAATAGAGCACACTTGTCAACATTATTTTGACAACATGCAGGTTGTAGATAACATAGAAAAGTGCTTTATAACCAGCCTCAGAAACATATTATGTCAATTATTAATGCCAAAATCTTCTACCTCAGGGACAATTATCCAAATCATAAATTTTCCTGATTTGACCAAAGAATGAGGTGTAAATCAGGTATTTAAATAAGCATGCCTCTTTTTTCCCAAAGATAACTCTATAACTATGAGCACATTTAACATTTCCCTTTGGTTAGATCACTTCAACAAAGATTACATTAATCCTTACATTCTAGTATCTCTTAATGGCTCTAAATATTGGAAATTAGATCTTATATGATTGATTATAGAATTGTTTAGTCCTCCTTTATTTGGAACAAAATTAATTAACATTTTTTTTCATTTCTCTAAGGTAAACAAACCCTTTCTAGTACATATCCTTCAACTGATTTTTATATGAGTTGATAGTCCTCCTGTGCTTCTGCAAGATAAGCTTAGGTTGGCTTCCCCCAGAAACAGACTCTGAGTTAAGGATTTTAGTGAAAGTAATTGGTTTGGCAAATGATCCAAAGAAATCAGTAGGTGCTGGAAGCCAATTCCAGCATATCAGCAGGGCTGAATCATCTGGGAATGGCTAACAGGATTTCCCCAAACCAGAAAAGAATGTATTAAATGATTGCTTGCTGCCAGACAGCTTAGGGCATTTTAATCTACATGCTATTGCCTCCTACTGGCCAAACACCTGAATAGCCTTAGGCAAATTCTTGCAATCTGACAATGGATTCTGTACCTAACCCTACCCTTTGGTGTGTATCTCCACCTTGCCTTAGGACAATTTGTATTAATAAAAGGCAAGGGGTCCAGAGTCAAGGAGAACTTAATTCTTTTAGCTAAGTTCCCTCTGGCCCCCAAAATGCCTTTCAAAATTATGTTTCATCTCTGGACTCTTGATTAATTTATGCATAGCCCCTTCTCCAGATTGCTGAACCCTTCTAGATGCCGGATCAGACCACCGGCATTAAGTAGGAAAGTAGGAAAGTGAGTCAGTGAGGGGAAGAAATACAATAAAGGATATTGTAATAGAGCATATTGCTGCTATTGTCAACTACAGTTCAGTCCTGATAGGGACCTCCAAGAGACTGTAATTCATCATAAGAATTGTCCTATCAGAAGTACTAAGAATCTGGGACATTTATCCTTCATCACTCATTTATCATTGGTTGAATACTTTTACTGGGGATATTAATTCTCCACTTCTAGATTTCCCCATGTTGTGGCTTCTTGGCACTGACTAAAGGCTTTGGGGTCTTGCATTAAGAAGCTGCATGAGGGAGAATCCAAGATGGCAGTGTAGGTAAACACCTAAACTGCTGCCTCCCACAACAAGTTCAAAACTACAACTAAAAGACAAAACGTCTATCACCCAGAACCATGGGAAAGCTGGTTGAGTGGAAGTTCTACAACTAGAAGGAAAGAGAAAAGAGCATTGAGACGTGCACAAGCGCTGAAAATCTGAGGTACGGAGGTGCGCGATCCAGGCTGGCAGCAGGCGTTGCTTTTTTCAACCCAAAGGGAGACAAGCCCCTGATTACTCCAGTTTCTGGGGAGACGCGGGGGACCCAAACTCCTATGGGGAGAAGCTGGACTGTCTGAAAGTGAGGGGGGCTTGCTTGCAGAGCTGTGTGCAGGAATAATTGTTTACTGCGCTGGGGTGTGGGACGGGGCAAGGCAGTCTGAGACACAGAGCCAGCTAACTGGCAGCCATTGCTGTTTGCTATGCCTGAGCCTAGTGATGCCCTGAGACCCAGACCCGCACAACCTACAAACCCACCCAAGCTCCAAGCAGTGGTTTTAGCATAAGAATGGCCTGCCCTATTGCAGCTTAACCTAGCAAACTTGCAGCCCAGGTCAGACAGCTCCACAACCTCCAAACTCCAAGCAAAGAGGAGAAAACTGTAGCTCTCATTTCAGCTCCTGCTGGGTGGCCTCAGACAGTAGCTGACCTGCACCCCATTGGAGATCCAGAAGCCAGTGTACCTAGTGGACAGTGTGAGACACCAGATTTCAACTCCTCACATCCATAAGTGACACATTCAAGAGGCAGACTCAGTGAGCACCAAAGCCCCACTGAAACAAGTCCTGCACCATAAGTGTGTCTCCAGCGCAGCAGTTCTTCCATTATAGACACAGCAAATTCTCACAGCCAATTGGCCTGGAGGTCAATTCCTCCCAGTGTACCAACAGCAATCAAGGCTTAACTACACCAAGACTTTAAACTCAGCCCACAAAGGGGTGTACCAAGAGCGTCCACCTCAGGTGATTGAGGAGGCTGAGCTACTGCCCCCTATAGGTCACCTATCACACAAAGCCACTCCCTCAACACAGGGAAGCAGCCAAAATGTGGAGACAAAGAAACAGGTCAAGAATGAAAGAAACAGAGGAAAGCAAACTATTGGACGACATAGAGTTCAGAACCACATTTATAAGGTTACTCAAGAATCTTCTAAAAACCATTGAGAAACTAGATGAGACCTTTAAGGATCTTACTGAGAATGCCAAGAAAATGGAAATGGACCAGTCATAAATGAAGCATACACTGTCTAAAATAAAGAATATACAGAAATTCAACTGTAGATCAATGTACCCGAAGAATCAAACCAAAGATCTGAAATATGTGGGAACAAAAAACATCCAACCAGAAAAACAAAAAGAAAAAAAAATCCAAAACTATGAAGATAGTGTAAGGAGCCTCTGGGACAACTTTAACCTTACCGACATCTGGATTTTTGGGGTGCCAGAAGAAGAGAGAAAGCAAAATATTGAAAACCTATTAGAAGAAATAATGACAGAAAACTTTCCCCACCTGGTGAAAGAAATAGACTTACAAGTTCAGGAAGTGCACAGAACCTCATACAAGAGGAATCCAAAGAGGACCACACCAAGACACATCATAATTAAAATGCCAAGGGCAAAAGACAAAGACAGAATCTTGAAAGCAACCAGAAAAAAAATGGTTAGTTACCTACAAGGGAGTACCCATACTGTCAGCTGATTTCTCAACAGAAACTATGCAGGCCAGAAGAGAGTGGCAAGAAATATTCAAAGTGATGAACAGCAAGAAACTACAACCAAGTTTACCCAGCAAAGCTATCATTCAGAGTTGAAGGTCAGATAAAGAGCTTCACAGACAAGAAAAAGCTAAAGGAGTTCATCGCCACCAATCCAGGATTACATGAAATGCTGAAGGGTATTCTTTAAGAAGAGGAAAAAGGTAAAGATAAAAATTATGGACAACAAAATGACATCAAATACATACCTACCAACAAGTGAATCTAAAAATCAAGTGAATAAAAAATCTGAAGAACAGAATGGACTGGTGAATATAATATAAATGGAATATAGTCCACATAGAAAGGGAGTGGACTGACAATTCTCAGGAGGAAGCCGGTGTGAGGGGTGCGGGAAGAGATTAGACAAAAATCTTACTCCTATGGATGAAGACAGTGGCAGGGGGTAAGGGCATGGGGTGGGGTGGGGAATTAGGTGGAGGGGAGGTATGGGGGGGAAAAAAGAGGAACACCTGTAATAATCTGAACAATAAAGATTTATTAAAAAAATAAAAAATAAAAAAAGAAGCTGCATGAGAACAGTAGTGCTGAGGAGAGATGAATAAAAAAATTGCAGGTCTGCTATAGGCCACATTTTACATTTCAGATTTACTCATGCTCCACATAGTTTCAGTATGTTTGGTCATTAATTGTATTTAAAAATAACTTTGTTATTGTTGATAATATTACAGATATCTCGCATTCCACCCCCCATCCTCCTCCACCGGGATCTACCTCCCCCAAATCTTTTTTTTATATATATTTATTTATATTGTTTTAAGTATTACAAATAGTAGTACATATGTTTCCTTTTTTCCCCCCATTGATCTCCCCCCGACCTCCCCTACCCCCCCAGTACATGCCTTCACCTGCACCCCCGCCCCGCCCCAGTGTCTTGTATCCATTGGTTGTGCTTATATGCATGCGTACAAGTCCTTCGCTTGGTCTCTTACAGCCCCCCTCGCCCAACCTCCCTGTCTTCCCAATGTACTTTGACAGTCTGTTCAATGCTTCTTTGCCTCTGTATCTTTTTCCCACCATTTCTTTCCTTTAAAAAGTTTTGCCTTTGCAGACTAGAAATAAACATATAATAACAAAACAAAACAAAAAAATGTTTGAGTCCCATTTTCAATGTCCAATAGTTCTGAGTCCCCATTTCAATGTCTAACAGTTCCTTATGTGTACATGTCAGCAATGATATCTGGATGGTGGGCACATGGTGGCAATGCACATCCGACCCTCTCTGGTTTGGTCCTAGGTAACCTTCAGCGGTGCACAGCTGCTGACTGCTCGCGTGGCAAGGCGTTGTCAGCGTATTCCATCTCTGGACTGTTTTTTCCTCTTGTCTTCGTGGTTGGAGCACACCTGTCAATTCCCCTGTTCCAGGAATCCACCTGGTCTTGGGGTTGTTTTCTGAAAATATGCAAATATATTCTCGACCACAAGTTAATAAAGGAATCTTTTCTATATAATTGATTTGGGATCCTTTTTATTTTTGTTGAAAAGATTTTCCTTTGTCTTATTTAGACACCATGTGTGTTTTTTCATGGCCGTCTTGCTGTTAGCATTACAAATGAAAATTAATTTGGTAAGGTAAAAATTTTCTAGATGTAATTTACTTATAGGATATTTTTCCTTACATGATATTGCCCTACTATCCCCCCCTTTTTTTTATTAATGGAGGTTTTTGTAAATTTTATAATGCAGTCTTGATAACTTTAAATTAAAAAAAAATTTTTTTTTGCCCAAAAATATGACTGCTTTATGTTCATTGAATATTCAGGAATTTTACCATGAGATGAACTACCGATAGAAATTTTAGTTATTACTTTAAGAACAGCTTTTTGTCCAGTACAATTAAATTTACTTGAATATTCACTTATTTCAATTAGCTTATTTAAATTAATCTGAAAACTTGATTACTATTTTACTGTCAAATTTAATACTCTACCAACAATCTTAGTTTACCCTGTAAATATTAGTGGGAAGGATTATTTGCATTCTTGAGTGGGCCCTGAGCATTCCAGATGCTAGGCTGAATTTAGATATGGGGCAGCTGCTGTTGGCCAAGTCTCTTGTCTGTTACCTGGGTCCCGATCTGAGCTGGGCCAAGTCTCTGTCTGTCACCTGGATCTCGATGTGAGCTGGGCCAAGTCTCTTTCTGTTGCTTGGGTCCCGATCTGAGCTGGGTGTGGGAAGCGCGAAGCAGTGATGGGGGCAGGAGACCTCCTTCAGAAGGGGCGAGGGTTCAAGCCCCTGCAATGTTGGGGTAGTGAGGGTCTGTTCCCCACTTCTGTTGCCCCCCCAGTTCTCTCCTGATTGCCCCTCTGCGACTGTGCCTGTCTTAGGTTGTTCCTTCCTTGAGGAATCTTACCCGTCTCTGGCTAACCAGCCATCCTCCGGGGCCAAGCAGGGTGCTGTGAGGTTCAGTTCTGTCTCATTGGTAGCCTATGCCCCCATGGCCTCCACACCCAGCACCTGCCTTGGTAACCCTGGCCTGCTGGCAGGGTCCCGGTGCTGATCACATGTCTTGGGGAACTCGGGTTTCTTCTCCAGTGAGGGCCCAGCTCACACAATTGGGTGTGAGACAGATCCATGGTACCAGCCCCCACGAGGCTTCAATCTCAGCATGAACAGAAAGCTCAGGTAACAGCTGAGGGCAATTGGATTGTGAGAAGACGGTCCTCTTGGCACAAAAGGCAAGGGGGCCCAATATAGGATGCTCAAGTGCCTTCCCAGTGTCTTAATTCCTTCTGAAAGGGATTAAATCCTTTCATGTCCTTTTTTTTTCTTTTTTTTTTTTTTTAATTGCTGCCAACCATTCAAGGAATTAGTTTGTAAGTTTGTTTGGGATAATTGTAAAATATCTAAAATTATAATGACATTGTAGAATAATATCATGTAAGGATATTCTTTGCCCTAGGCCCTGGCAATTCCATTTCAAACTGGCTGTCCATTTCTTTTTGTAGCTTTATATAAACTTTGTCAGGGAAGCAAAACCACAAATTACTTACTTTAGTTCAAGAGGCCAAATATTTTGACTTTCAGTTACAATCCTTATGACTTTTGAAGGAAACTTCTCTTTGTTTCCTTCCAAAATAATTTTCAGTCTACAGAGAGTTTCATTTAAAAATTTTTGTCACATGAAACAATTTCTCTTAAGGTTATGGTGACCACTAGTATTGATTAGATTTAGTATTTTATTTTTATTTTATAATTTTTTAATTAATTTTTATTTTTTACATATGTGTCCTTATTTCCCCATAACCCCCCACTCCCCACTTATGCGCAGCCTCTTGTTGTCTGTGTCCATTGATTAGGTTCATAGGCATGCATACAAGTCCCTTGGTTGATCTCTCCACCTTACCCCCACCCTCCCCTACCTTACCTGAGGTATGATGTTCTCAGCCTCTGGATTTGTTCTTGTTCATCAGTCTGTGCCGTTCATTATATTCCATAAATGAGCGAGATCATGTGTTATTTATCTTTCTCTGCCTGACTTATTTCACTCAACATAATATTCTCCATCTCCATTCATTTTGTTGCAAATGGTAGGAACTCCTTCTTTTTTACCACAGCATAGTATTCCATTGTATAGATATACCACAGTTTTTTAATCCATTCATCTGCTGATGGGCATTTAGGTTGTTTCCAAATCTTGGCTATGGTGAATTGTGCTGCTATGAACATAGGGGTGCATATTTCCTTTCTGATGTGTGTTTCTAGATTCTTGGGATATATTCCTAGAAGTGGGATCACTGGGTCAAATGGGAATTCCATTCCTCCCCCAAATCTTCACTACCCTATTGCTTATGGCCACAGGCTATGCATATTGTATATAATAAAAGCCTAATATGCAAATCAACTGGACGGCAGAATGACCAGTGGAATAACTGGTCACAATAATGCACAATGAACACCACAGGCAGATGCTCAATGCAGGAGCTGCTCCCAGCCTGCAGGCCCTAGGCCAGCCAAGGTGGGTGCCAGCAGGCACCCCCTGTTTGCCCTCCCTTATCATCCCACAGGGGGAGGTGACCAGTAGCAGCAGCGGGGAGCAGGGCCAGCCAGTGAGTGGGCCGGTGTTGCCCACCTCCCAATTGCCCTGCCAGTTACCTCCAAGGCGGGTGCCAATGGGGGTTCCCCAATTGCCCTGCCAGTTGTCCCACAGATTGACCTTGATCGCTGGCCAGGCCTAGGGACTCTACCTGTGCACGAATTTTGTGCACGAGGTCTCTAGTAATTATATAAGTTCTTTGGTTTATCTCCTTTTGTTCCCCCAACCACACATCAAAGTATGTCAGTCTGTTCCATGCCTCCATGCTTCAGGTCTTATTTTGTTGGTCAATTCATTTTGTTCATTAGATTCTACAAATAAATGAGATCATATGATATTTGTCTTTCTTAAATTGGCTTATTTCACTGAGCATAATTTTTTCCAGGTCCATTCATACTGTCCCAAAGGGTAAGAGATCCCTCTTTTTTTACGGTTGCATAGTATTCCATAGGGTGAATATCCCACAGTTTTTTTATCCATTCATTTACTGATAGGCACTAAAGCTGTTTCCAAATCTTAACTATTGTAAATAATGCTGCTATGAACATAGGGGTTCACATATTTTTTCTGATTGGTGTTTTGGGACTTTTTGGATATATTCCCTGAAGTGGGATCACTGGGTCAAATGGAAGTTCCATTTTTAATTTTTTGAGGAAGCTCCATACTCTTTTCCATAGTGTGTGCACCAGTCTGCATTCCCACCAGCAGTGAACTAGTATTACCTTTTCTCCGCATCCTTACCAGCATCTGTCAGAATCTATAGATTGCTTTGGGTAGTATGGATATTGTAATGATGCTAATTTTCCAATCCATGAACATAGTATATGCATCCATTTGTTTTTGTCTGTCTCTATTTCTTTTTTCAATGCCCTATTGTTTTCCAAGTACAGGTCTTTTACCTCCTTGGTTAAGTTTATTCCTAGGTATCTTATTTTTTGTTTTTGCAATGGTAAATGGGATTGTTTTTTAGTTTTTCTTTCTGAGAGTTCATTATTGCTGTATAAAAATGCCATCAATTTCTAGATGTTGATTTTGTATTCTGCTACCTTTCCAAATTCATTTACTAAGTCTAGTAGTTTCCTGGTGGAGTCCTTAAGGTTTTCTATGTACAATATCGTGTTGTCTGAGAATAATGGTTTTCTATGTACAATATCGTGTTGTCTGAGAATAATGACAGTTTTACTTTCTCCTTTCCAACTTGAATGCCCTTTATATATTCTTGTCTGATTGTTGTGGCTGGGACTTCAAGTATTTTATATATATAAATATATATAAATATAAATAAATATATATAAATATAAATATATATATATATAGCCAATGTCCAAAACGACCAAAGGAATGACCAAACACCAGGCTGTGTGTGCAGCGTGCTCAGGTGGGCAGGGACTGGTGAGTGGACTGAACTGCTGACCTTTCAGAGACAGAGAGAGGTGGGCCTCGCCTGCCAGCAGTCAAGCCTCTCTCTTCTCTATCCAAGAGATCAGCAGTTTAGCCTGCTTGCCAGCAACCTGAGGCAGCTGCTGATCTGCCCCGCCTCTCTGATCAGGCCCAGAGATAGGCCTGGAGACACTGACTGGCATTGAAACCGACCAATCAGAACCAAATCTCCGTGAACTGTGAGGAACCAATGACTGCTTAAGAGGCGGAGCTTTTGACGTTAACCGGCATAGAAATTGACCAATCAGAACTAAATATGGGTGAACTGCAAGGAGCCAATGGTTGCCTAGGAGGCAGAACTTTTGACGCTGTCTGGCATAGAAACCAACCAATCAGAATCTAATCTGGGTTAACTGCTAAAGCAGAACCTAAGGTGGTGGCTGAGGAGGGGTTTTAAGAGCCATAGCTGTTCGGTGAAAGTTGTAAGAAAGCAGTTCCATTTTTTTAAAATATCTATTTTATTGATTTTTTTTTTTACATAAAGGAAGGGAGAAAGATAGAGAGGTAGAAACACTGATGAGAGAGAAATATCGATCAGCTGCTTCTTGCACACCTCCTATTGGGGATGTTCCCACAACCAAGGTACATGACCTTGATCAGAATCAAACCTGAGACCCTTCAGTCCACAGGGCAACACTCTATCCACTAAGCCAAACCAGTTAGGGCAGCAGTTCAATTTTTAATGACCGGTTTGGCAGTATAGTGCATATGGCTGGCTATCAGTCCAGATATAGGGATTATGTATTTTTATCTGCCAAGAGCATCTCTTCCTGCTGAAAAAGGCTTTCCTTGCCCATTTAAGCATTCCTATTCTATATAATCTATTTATACTACTAAAAGGGTAATATGCTAATTAGACTGGGTCAACTGGCCATCTTCCAGACATCTGAGTTCCTTCCAGACAAAGCCATGATGGTGGGGACCAAGGTAGAAGCAGTTAGGGGTGATCAGGCAGGCAGAGAGGTGAGCGGTTAGGAGTCAGAGGTCCCAGATTGTGAGAGGGATGTCCGATTGCTGGTTTAGGCCTGATCCTACACTGGCAGTCAGACATCCCCCAAGTGGTCCCTGATTGGAGAGGTTGCAGGCTGGACTGAGGGAATCCCCCCTCAAGCATGAATTTCATGCACCAGGCCACTAGTATATATATATATATATATATAAAAGCCTAAGCAACCATTATGACCAAACAACTGGAACAACTGAAATGACTGGCCAACCAGTCGCTATGATGCATACTGACCACCAGGGGGCAGATGCTCAATGCAGGAGCTGCCCCCTGGTGGTCCATGCATTCCCACTGGGAGTGGGGGGGCACTCAGCCAGAAGCCAGGCTCATGGCTGGCGAGTGCAGCTGTGGCAGTGGGAGCCTCTCCCAATTCTGTGGCAGTGCTACCGAGTGGCAGTGGCAGGTTCAGTGGGCTGTGATGTGCATGAGCGGTGCGGCACCAGCTCAGGCTTCTACTTGGCCACCTGCCGCTTAGCACATTACTACATCTCTCAGGGGATGTCAGACTGCTGGGTTTAGGCCTAATTTCCACAGGCCTGCAGGGATTGGGCCTAAATCGGCAGTTGGACATCACCCAAGGGGTCCTGAATTGTGAGAGGATGCAGGCCAGGCTGAGGCACCCATCCCCCTCATGCATGAATCTGTGCACTTGGCCTCTAGTGTTGACTAACAGTGGTAAAAGTAGACATCCTTGTCTTGTTCCATTCTTAGGGAAAATACTTTTAGTTTTTGCCCATTGAGTATTATGTTAGCTGTAGGTTTGCCATATATGGCCTTTATTATGTTGAAGTATTATCCCTCTATTCCCACTTTACTAAGAGTTTTTATCAAAAATGGGTGTTGGATTTTGTCAAATGGTTTTTTTGCATCTATTGATATGATCATGTGGTTTCCATCTTTTAATTTGTTTATGTGATGTATCACATTTAATGACTTGTGAATATTGTACCAGCCTTGTATGCCCAGAATAAATCTCACTTGATCATAGTGTATGATGTTTTTAATATATTGCTCAATATGATCTGCTAATATTTGTGAGGATTTTAGCATCTGTGTTCATCAGGGATATTTTCTGGTAATGTTCTTTCTTTGTAGTGTCTTTATTTGGCTTTGGAATTAGGATAATTCTTGTTCTGTAAAAACATATTGGATATGTTCCTTCTTTTTGAATTTTTTGGAACAGTTGATGAAGGATAGGTGTTATTTATTTTTTGAATGTTTTGTAAAATTCACATGTAAACCCATCCTGTGTAGGACTTTTGTTTGCTAGAAGTTTTTTGTTTGTTTTGTTTTTAATTATTGTTTCAATTCCATCAGTTTTTATTGGCCTACTAAGAATTTCTGCTTCTTCCTGGTTGAGTTTTAGGTTGGATGTTTCTAGGAATTTGTCCTTTTTTCCCAGATTGGCCAGGTTTTTTTTTTTTTTTTTTTGCATATAGTTGTTCATAGTATTTGCTTACAATTCTTTGTATTTCTGTGGTGTCTGTTGTTATAGTGCTTCTTCCATTTATTATTTATTTTTGGGAGGTCCTCTTTCTCTGTTTCTTAATGAGTCTGGGTAGGGTTTCATCAATATTCTTTATCTTTTCAAAGAACCAGCTTTTGAATTTTTTTTATCTTTTGTACTCTTTTTGTTTTGTTTTTGTCTCTGTCATTTATTTCAGCTGTGATCTTTTTTATTTCCTTCCATCTGAGAGGGTTAGCTTGACATGCAGGCAGACAAGGCAGGGGTCCAATGGAAAACAAAGGCAAGTGGAACATAAGCAGGGCAGACAGAGCAATTTGAGCAAGCCTAATCACAGGAACCAACCATGGGAAATAATAAAATGTTTCTGACTCAAAGTGGGCAGTATGTGAAACTAGGGAAGGTCTGCAACAATAAAGTGAACTGACACACAGAAACAGGAAAAGTTCAGGTCTATTGCTAAGCAAGAACAATCCAGGGAATTAATCAGGTGAAGACATAGATATAGAGCAGGCTTGTAGCAAATATACTCACCTGGACTATAAGGCTTGATGGGCAATCCATTATTGAACCTCCCTCCCCATGCAGGAAGTATGAATCTGCTTTTAATAAATTTTCCACACTTTTGCTTAAATCTTCTGGTTTGTGATTTCATTCTTGGGCTTCACAAGACAAGACCCCAAGAGAAAACCTTGGATCACCATTCTGGTTATCAGCTTTGGGGGCACGTTGGGCATCTAGCTCTCCACATCAAACGGTGAGCCTATGGAACCTATTGCTTCTTTTGATGTTTCCTTTGTAATTTTGGAGGCATTGCTGGGTGCCTGTCAGCCACTTAATCAGGCTGCCGTCTCCAGCGGGCATTTTTCTCTTTCACTTTTTCAAAAGTGGTCTCTGACCTTTGGCCATTGAAAGTGGGTATGGGTCAGCCACTTAAATGCTACTAGGGTGGTTGCCACATAAAAAGGCTCCCATGGAAGGATAAACTGGTTGTTGCACCAGGTTAGAGAGCCATAGGCTTCCTGCCAGTTGCAAGACAAAGTCCAACCAATGACTAAATGAGTGCTTGGGTCCCTGCCCAGGCTTTGTAGATCAAAGAGGCAAATTCCTTCCTCTGGTTCAAGAATTTCAAATGTCCTTACATGAGTAAAGCCCTCACAGAGGTGTCTGAGGTTAAACCCTAAGACATGCAGGGGCCTCATAGGGACTCCAGAGTACAATAGTAATTAAACTTTGACCCATCCAGAGAGTGCACATAAGTACTGGTCACTCGGTGCCCTGGGTCCATATGGCTGTTTTAGACAGCTAGGGAGAGAAACTGAGGCAAGTAAAAAGAGGGAAATGACCAGCAGTTTCTGTGATTTCTCTCCAGCACACTTTGACCCATTACATATAGGCCAACCCTGGCCTGTTACCTTGTTAGGATTTCTATTGCTAGAGATCTGCTCAAATTGTCCTGCCTTTTTCCTCCCCCTATTTGAGGTTTTGGGTAGAGGGATGCTAAGTTCTTTGGATCCTGGTTCAGGCCAGTTAATCTACCATTCTCAATGTCCCTTACCAAAGATGGACCCAGGCATGTGTGAGCAAAAGGATTCCATCATCCCCTCAGTGCCTCCATGGACCTGACCCCCAGAGGGGATTTCTTTCAGCTCCTTGCAGTAGCCTTGTGGGGACCAGGGGGTTTTTGGGTATTCAATGGAGTGTTAAAGGAGCCAAGGAGGCAATGCCCTTGCCTGAGTGGCACAGCTTGTCCTTGATGTTCACACCACACCAGGTGCTGGCAAGCATTTAAAACTGGATGTGGTAGTAGATTAGGGCATTTTCCATACATCAGGACAGTAGATCACCAGACAGGATGGAGGAGGACTGTGCAGGGTTTGGATTTACAGCAGTGCTCAAGGCCCTTTAGTACTTTCTACAGTGCTCCCCTACGATTCTTAGGACCTTTGAAATTCAAGTACCTGGTCAAAAACTCTAATCTGGGCCATCTTTAAAAGTCTAAGTTTCTGGGGACAATGTAGCCATGTGTACAGATCAAATTAACTAATTTCCACATTGTTTGCTGGATCACCTACTTTTACCTTTTTTTTTTTTTTCAAAAAGTCTGTAAAGTAGATTTGGAGCTATTATAATGTCTTTTACTTTGTTGAAAGAGTACTTTGAAACTAAGTATGTTTAAAATATGTTCATAAGGGTCAATCTAAGGAATTCTGGTTGTTTGCTTTTCTTGCTTATTGGAAATTGAGGCTTCTAAGAATTATTAGTTGGAAATTGTATGATTTGGGTAACATAGGCATGGTGCATAGAGATGCATTTTGAAAACTAGTTATTCCTACAAGTTGTAAAAAGGTTTAGGGAGAATTATAGAAGGTTTTTAAAGAAAAATGTTAAAAGGAAATTAAAACAAGACCAACAAGTGTGGTCAATTTGAAGCCAGCTTGTAACGAACAAACCATTATCTTCCCCAGGCAAAGACACAGAGCAAATGATAAAAAACAAACAAACAAAAAACAAAACACTTCCTAATGAGAGAATACAGAAAGGGAGCGGGGAAGGGGAAAGGAAAAAAGGGCCATTTTACTCCCTAGGCAGAGAAGCCAGCAGTCTAAAGGCTTGGCAAGATAAAGTTACCCAGTCCTTCTCATGATTTCTGGGAAGGCCACAATAAAGTAACAGGGAACCTTAAGAATTAATCTATACCAGAATATTCACCAGAGGAATTTTAAGACCTATGGGCAGCAGGGTGTATGATGGCTTGGACCCCCACCCAGCCTGCTCTTCAGATTGGCTAGGGGGCCCATATGCTTCATGAACCAGATGTATACCTTACTTTTTCAATAAAGATACATACTTTAATTGCTTTAATAAATTGGCTTTTCACAATACAGTCAAGGTCTCTCATATAAACTTATTTATATGAGAAAATAAGATTCAGGTTTTGTAACTTTTGTTGAAAGTATTGTTAATTTTTAAACTTTGTTTTTTAAATACAAGGAAACAAAACAATTTGGCAAATTATATATTTTTCTCCCTACCTAATCCATCCAGAATTTGACAACTCATAATAAATAAGTCATAGCAATACATTTCTTTGCATGAATTCAATAAGACCAGTTTCCAATGATAGTTTTGTTAACCAAGACTTTGACTGGAGTGTCATGTCTGTGATACACATGCCTGGAATCTAAATGTCACCAGAATACTTGAAGCCAATGAGAGCATCTTAGAAAAAAGCCTGGTACCTTGTTTGGTCATGTGGTTCATGGTAGTCTTTCCAGGTAAGGAACAAATGAAGGTTGCTTTCCTGAGAGATAGCAAGAAAGGAACTTCAAGACATTTTGGGAACCTCAAAAACTTAAGGAATTCACCCAAGTCTACAGGTATTGCAGGAAAGCCTGATGGCAACTTGGTGGCTTGGCATTTTTGCCCTGAGGTGCTCATTAAAGCTCAATCATGAGATTCCAGCAAAACAGATTTTAAAAGAGCCTAAATAGTCAATTACTACTATTATTATATTCATACAAACAATCAGGCCTAATTAAAACTAGACTTAACACAATAAATGGATTGGCCTTTAATAAGAATAAGGGTGATTTTAGGGAGAAAAATTAAATTTTAGCAGACTCTATTATACACAATTGTGAGTTGATTCCACTTAATTGTTTTGAAGTTTTATCTTTCACCTATGAATTGAACTGAATTCTAAATTTGTCTAGTTTTCTTGGATGTTTAGCTACAACTCTCCAGACTGAAACTTACCTTTTTCCCATCCTTAACCTTGGAATCATTGAACACTAAAACACTTTTCCTTTCACTGGACTACTTGCTATAATTCTTGTTGTTCAGTTTATCTCCACCAGGTTACAAGCTCTACTTGCACACAGGGAATAATACCTCTAAATACCATGACAACCTCCTTCCATGTCCAGGCCTCATCATCCCTCTGGCAGGGAACAAGTATTTCTTGTGTCTGAAGAAAAATATTGCCCCCTTTAATGTGGGATTTGTTTACACATTTTACAGTCTTTTAAAAAGAAAATTGTATCTTTTATATAAAATCTTTTGGTCAAATAAGTTTGATAACCTTCTTAGGGTTTGAATTTGAAGAAACTAACCTTAGATTTATGGGGGCCAGAGAGGGTCCTAGTCCTTACTAGAATTGTAGGAAAGCCTAGGAGGAAGGCACAGCATGCTTTTGGTGCCTACACCTCCCTATGTGCTGGAGGGCATATGGATCCTGGAGTAAAGGACTCTTTGCTTTAATATGAAAAACAAATAAAACAGAGGAATGGGAAAAGGAGGGTCAAAAGGGACTAGAGCAAGCCCTACAACATTATTTGCAGTGCCCCTCCGTTTCCCAGGTAGATCATAAATTAAAACCCTATATCAAGAAGATTACCTCACCAGTGGGTTTAAAGTCCTAGGCTTGGCTAAAGTAGATTTCCACCCTTTCTAGATAAGTCCCTCATTATTAACAGACAGGGGATACCAGGATGATGAAGACAGATCTTTTGATGGTGAAGGTGGACATAGGAATAAAGCCAGAGCCATTTATACTCTCCCCAGAGCTCCAGATACTGGACAAACTCTATGAGCCCTCTACCTAGAGGCCCGTCTTTTTAAACATTTTTGGGAAACTCAGTGTATAGTTCAAAGACATTGGAACCACCTCATTCACTTTCAATCAGGGACACAGGTTGGTACAAGCTTCCCCATATCTGAAGGAGATGGGTTCCTGGTAGGACTATGCTGGTAAGTGCGTACAGTCCAGTAGGTTAGTTCTGTTAATGAGCACATACTAACAAGTTTTCTTCATAGGACACAGGTTACAGGTTACAGGCATCCTAGGTCTTACTGGTAAGAGATGGCTAACCCAGCAGACACTCAAGAACCACAAACAACAAGGCACTTATGAGGGTTAATACCCTTTGCCTGGGAGGGGGACACCTATGTCAGGAAAGGGCACAATTCCACAGAAGATGCCAGACATCTTTTTGTGTGTTTTCTTTTAGATGGGAAGCTCATCATCTATACCCCATGAGAGCAGCTCATTGAGCTGCATTCTTAAATATCAGAATTCCTTTAATCCAGGTCTTGGCCCAGTATCAACTGGTAGACAGAGAGTGATGCCACCAGAGGGAAGTATTAACTGCAACATCATCTTGAAATTAAACCTTTTATGTAGGAGAGAAGGAAAATAGTCTAAGATCTCGTATATTTAGACTTTTTTTTTTTTTGCTTTAAGAAACAATAAACAATTATGTCAGCAATGCAAAATTAAACCCTGGCTCTTAACAGCACTAGCCTAAAACAATACCAGAGAGTTAAAAACCCCTACGAAGGTGATGGGGCCTAGTAGCCCACCAAATATACCTAAGCCAACTTGTCCTCCCTATAATAGAGGAACTTTAGAAAGACAAGTCCCACCAAGACCCAAGGGGACTCAACCACCCAGGCCCTCAATTACCGTCTGCCCTTTCCAGGCAATGGGAGGGGGATAGTTTTGACCCACCCCAGTCCAGGGATCATTGTCCATACAGGACTTAAAACAATTTAAAGAAATAATCCTATCCCTAAGAAGCTAGTTGGCCCCTCTTCTTGGCCCTTTGTTTAGCTATTTCTATTGCTTATCTCGGCCCTTGTTTATTGAACTTCCTAAAAAGTTTTGTTTCTTCTCACATAGATGCTATAAAACTCCAAATGGTCCTCCAGATGGAACAAAAAATGGAAGCCATAACCTTCCTCTGTGGACCCCTACATCACCCACCTTCAATGGGATCCAAGCCACATCCCTTTTGAGCAGGAAGTAGCCAGAGCAGTCATTGCCCCGGCTCTTAACAGTATTTGGGGGTCTCCTAATCAGAAGGTAGACTGAGAGGTTTAGCTTGACATGCAGGCAGACAGGGAGTGGTCCAATGGAAAACAAAGGTAGGTGGAACTTAGGCAGGGGCAGACATGGCAGTTTGAACAAACTTAATCACAGAAACCAACCATGCAGAAATAATAAAATGTTTCTGGACTCAAAGCAGGAGTTATGGGGAACTAGAGAGGGTCTGCAACAGTGAGGTGAAAGTTCAAGTCCGTTGCTGGGTAAGAAAAATTGAGGGAATCAATCAGGTGATGACATGGATAGATATAGAGCAGGCTTATCTATACTAATGAAAGGATAATATGCTAATTAGACTGGGAGACCTTTCGGGAGACCTTCCTGACATCCTTCTATACAAAGCCATGGTGGTGGGGCCAAGGCAGAGGTGATTGGGGGAAGCAGGTTGATAGGGGGGGCAGTTGGGGGTGAACAGGCCAAGCCAGCTGGGGGTGCAGTTGGGGGAGAGCAGGCTGGCCGAGGGGTGGGGAGTGGGGTGAGCAGGATGGCAGGGGACAGTTGGGGCTGATCATACTGGAAGGGGGGAGCAATTGGGGGCAATCAGGCCATCAGGCAGAGTGGTTAGGACCGATCAGGCAGGCTGGCAGGTGAGTGGTTAGGAGCCAGCGGTCCCGGATTGTGAGAGGGATGTCTGACTGTGGGGTTGGGCCTAAACTGGCAGTTGGACATCCCCCGAGGGGTCCCAGATTGGAGAGGGTACAGGCCGGGATGAAGGACACCCTCCCATGCACAAATTTTGTGCACCAGGACACTAGTAGCAAATATATACACCTAGACTACAAGCCTTCATGGGAAACCCATTATTGGGCATCTCTTGTAATAAGTTTTTCACACTTTTGTTTAAATATTATGGTCTGCAATTTCATTCTTTGGCTTTGCAAGACATAACCTCTGTGATAAAAACCTTGGCTCACCATTTCGGTTATCACTTTTACTCCCTCTGGACCTTTCTTGCTGTACTCTTTCTAATTCATTTAGTGGTATAGTTAGTTTATTAGACCTTTTTCTTGTTTCTTGAGGTGAGCCTGTAGTGCTTTGAGCTTCTCTCTCAGGACTGCTTTTGCTGGGTCCCATAGTTTTGGGGTGGTTGTATGTTCATTTTCACTTGTTTCTGAGAAGTTTTAATTTTCTCCTTGATCTCAGTGGTGCCCCATTCATTCTATATAATAAAAGCCTAATATGCTAAGTGTCCGGTAGTCTGGTCGGCCATTCAACCAATCAAAGCGTAATATGCTAATGATATGCTAAGGCTACTCAACTGCTCATTATGATATGCTCTGACAACCAGGGTGCAGACAGTTGATCAGTCAACCAGTTGCGATGACATGCACTGAACACCAGGTGGCAAACACTTTGGTAAGTTAGTTTGCTGCTGGGGTCTGGCCAATCGGGACTGAGTGAGATGGGCCTGACATCCCCTGGAGTCCTCCTGTAGACCCTCTCTAGCTGACCAACTTCCCATGTCCCTCCCTGGCCCCGATCATGTACCGGTTGGGTCCCTCGGCCTGGCCTGTGCCCTCTTGCAATCCGGGCTGAGGCATCGCCCCATGAGTGCACAAATTTCATTCACTGGGCATCTAGTTGTTTAATAACTTACTATTTAGCCTCCATGTATTTGAGTGTTTTTGAGTTTTTAATTGTAGTTGATTTCTAATTTCATGCCATTGTGACCTGAGAAGATGCTTGGTATTATACCAATATTATTAAATTTGCATAGACTTTTTCTGTGCCCTAAAATGTGGTCTATCTTTGAGAATGGAGAATGTCCCATGTGCACTTGAGAAGACCATGTATTCTGTTGCTTTGGGGAGAATAGATCTGTATATACCTGTTAGATCCATCTGAACAAGTGTGTCATTTAAGGCCTCTATTTCCATGTTAATTTTTTTGTCTTTAAGATCTAGCCACTGATATTAGTGGGTGTTAAGGTCCCCTACCATGACTGTATTGCTGTCATCTCTCTATTAAAGTCCATCAAGAATTTTTTAATGTACTTTGGTGCTCCTATATTGGGTGAATATATGTTTACAAGGGTTATATTTTCTTATTGAGTCATTGCCTTTAGTTTTATGATGTAGATTTCTTTGTTACTTGTCATGTCTCTTGTTTTGAAATGTCTCTTGTCTGACATGAGTATGTCTACCTGTGCTTTTTTTTCCCTTTCCATTTGCATGGAATATATTTTCCCATGCCTTCACTCTTCTTCTGAGTGTATCTTTTGCTCTGATGTGAGTCTCTTGTAGACAGCATATATGGGTTATGTTTTCTCATCCATTTAGTTACCCTATGTCTTTTGGCTGGAACATTTAATGCATTTACATGTAAGGTTATTATTGTTAGTTATATATTTATTGACATTTTTATTTTCTTGATGCCTATGATCCCCTCTCTCTCCTTTCCTCTTCTTACCAGAAAAGCAGCCCCTTTAACAATTCTTTCATTGCTGGTTTGGTGATAATATACTCTTTGAACCTTTTTTTTTTTCTGGAAAGCTTTTTATTTCACCTATAATTTTAAATGATAGCCTTGCTGGATACAGTAGTATTGGATTTAAGCCCTTGATTTTCATTACTTTGATTATTTTATGCTACTCTCTTATGGTCTGAAGTGTTTCTATTGAGAAGTCAGCTGTCATTATAATGGGAACTCCTTTGCAGGTAATTTCCTGCCTCATTCTTCCCAATTTTAAGATTCTTTCTTTGAGCCTCACTACCACAGAGACTGGCTTCAGATGCAAACTGGGACCCTACAGACAGCTACAGACCCATGGACACTGAGATTCCAGCCATCCTGGCTACAGATGCCTGTGACTCCCAAAGCATGTACCCCTCCAACTGACCTGCCACAGCCGTACACGAGCAGGTCTCCCACTGATCTGCAGTGGTTGCTCCACCCACCCCCAACCACGCCCATGATTCTGATTCTCAGCATGTGCATGGAACCATACCTGTGACTCTGATTCTTGGTGTGTGTGGCTGTTGCTGAACCATAGTGGCCATGCCACCCACCCACAACTGCACCTGTAACTCTGAGTCTCTGCTCATGCATGGAGAACCCACTGAACTGCTGTGGCCACATGATCCAGCCACCCAGCACCAGTGACTCTGATTCCCACTGCGTGCGTGTGGGGCTACTGCCAATCATGGAAGCCATGCCACTCGCCCCTGACAACCCCCATGAGTCTGAATCTTGGCAAGCATGCACAGGGCCCCTGTTGACGCCCGTTGTGGGTGCACAACCCGGCCACCTAGTGGACATGTAACTCTGACTCTTGGTGTATGCGTGGCTCCAGGAAATTTCTAGAGGCTGCTCGTCTCAGCATGTAAGCTCTCTTGTGACTCTCTGGGTGCGTGACACTCCCGCCAAGCCTGCCACTGTGGCTCAGGCCCCCACAACTTGGTGCTTGGATATCTTAGTGGTAACACACCAAGGGAGTAGCATGGAAATGAAAAATGGTGAGACAACAAAACAATCCTCAAAAGAAAGAAAAGGAATCCCCCCCTAAAGGGTAACTAAATGAAATGGAGGCATGCAATATGTCAGAAAATAAAACAATTCAGAGTAATGGTCAGACAGTTCATAAACTGGATGGGTGAGAAAATAAAAAACCTATGTAAGAACCAAGAGGAAGTCAAAAGTGATATAGCTACAATAAAAATAAAAAAAAACACGATGGAAGTTTTCAACATTAGACTAGGAGAAGCAGAAGACAAAATTAATGAGTTAGAAGATAAGGGAGAGAAATAAGCCCAATCTGAACACCAACTGGAGAAAAAAAAAATAAAACAGTAGGAGAGCCAAAGAGAGCTCTGGGACAACATGAAAAAAAGTAAGACACATACAATAAGGGTGCCAGAAGGACAAGAAGAGCAGCAAGGACTGGAAAATTTATTTGAAGAAAGAAAGACGGAAAACTTCTTTGATAATGGGAAGTAAAAGAGTCACACAAGCACAGAGAGTTCAAAACAAGATGAACCAAAAAAGACCAAAACAAAGATATGCTGTAATTGTAAAGGCAAACATTAACAACAAAGACTGCATCTAAAAGGCTGTAAGAGAGAGAGACAGAGAGTTAACTACAAAGGATCTCCCATTAAACTATCAAATGATATCTCAACAGAAACACATCAGGCCAGAGGGAATGGAATTAAATACAGAAAGTGATGTAAAGCAAGGGACTAAATCCAAGAGTACTCTATTCAGCAAGGCTATCATTCAAAATTGAAGGGGAAATCAGGAGCTTCACAGACAAAAAAAGTACTAAGGGAGTTTATCACCACCAAGCTGGAAATGCAAATAAATGCTGAAGGGACTGTTGTTAAAAGAAGAAATAGAAAAGGAAGAAGGAACACAGGCATAAAGAATAAAAATTTCTACAAATAAGTACCTATCAATAATAACATTAAATGTAAATAGACTAAATGCTCCAATCAAAAGACATAGAGAGGTGGAATAGCTAAGAAAACGTGACCCATGTATGTGCTGTCTACAAGAGACCCACCTCACAATAAGGGACATACATCAACTGAAAGTGAAGAGATAGAAAAATATTTTTCAGGCAAATGGAAATGCAAAAAGGGCTGGGGTGGCAATACTTACATCTGGCAAAAAGGACCTCAAAGTGAAGGACATAACAAAAGACAAGGAAGGCCACTTCATAATACTAAGTGGATCAATACAATAAGAGGAAATAACACTGGTAAACATATATGCACCCAATGAAGGAGTCCAAAATACATTTAAAAAAAAACTTCTGGAAGATATCAGTAGAGAGAATGACAGCAATAAAATCATAGGATGGGATTTCAATACCACATTGACATCACTATCAGCAAAGAAACAGCAATATTAAATGACTCACTAGATCAAATGGACTTAACCAACATCTTCGGAACATTCCATCCCAAAGCTACAGAATATAGATTTTTCTCAAGTACACATGGGACATTTTGAAAGATAGGGCACATATTGGGATACAGGAAAGTCTCAATTTAAAAAAGATTGAAATCATATTAAGCATCTTCTCAGATCACAATGACATAAAATTAGAAATAAACTACAATAAAAACAATCACAAAAATTCAAACACTTGGAGGCTAAATAACATGCTATTAAACATTGTTTGGGTTACTAAAGAGATAAAAAAATAAATAAATAAAAGCATCCTGGAAACAAATGACAATGAAAACACAACAATATAAAATCTATGGGACGCAGTGAAAACAGTGCTGAGAGGGAAGTTCATAGAATTACAGGCCTACCTCAAAAAACAGAAAAAAACTGTTCATAAATTATCTAACTCTGCAACTTGAAGAATTAGAAAGAGAACAACAACAATAAAGCCCAGCATGAGCAGAAGGAAGGAAATAATAAAGATCAGAGCAGAAATAAATGACATAGACACCAAAACACACACACACACACACACACACACACACACACACACACACACGTGCGCGCGCGCGCGCGCACACACACACACACACACACACACAAAGAAAAAAGAAAAAAAAGAAAAGAAATAAACCAAAAACCTACAAAAGAGCAATGAAACCAAGAGCTGGTTCTTTGAAAGCATGAACAAGATTGATAAATCTCTAGCCAGGCTCACCAAGAAGCAAAGAGAGAGAGACCCAAACAAACAACATCAGAAATGAAAGAGGCAAAATAACAATAGACCCACAGAAATAAAAGTATTATAAAAAAATACAATGAACAACTCTATTCCAACAAACTGATCAAACTAGAATTAATGGACATATTCTTAGAAAAATACAACCTTCCAAAACTAAATCAGTAAGAATCAGAACATCTGAATAGGCCAATAACTATGGAGGAAATTAAAGCAATAGTCAAAAAACTTCCAACAAACAGAAGCTCTGGACCAGATGGCTTCACAGGGGGGGGGGTTTACCAAATATTCAAAGAAGAACTAAAACCTTTCCTCCTCAGACTATTCAAAATAATTCAAGAGGAAGGCACACTTCCAAACTCTTTCTATGAAGCCAGCATTACCTTAATCCCAAAAACAGATAAAGATACTACAAAGAAAGATAATTACAGGCCAATATCTCTGATAAACATAGATGCTAAAATTCTCAACAAAATTCTAGCAAATTTGATCCAGCATTACATTAGAAAGATCAGACACCATGACCACATGGGATTTATTCCAGGGATGTAAGACTTGTATAATATCCGCAAATCAA
Source organism: Corynorhinus townsendii (assembly GCA_026230045.1). Classification (NCBI taxonomy): domain Eukaryota; kingdom Metazoa; phylum Chordata; class Mammalia; order Chiroptera; family Vespertilionidae; genus Corynorhinus; species Corynorhinus townsendii. The sequence goes on from JAPDVU010000002.1 coordinate 109,172,558, forward strand.
TAAACATGACATATCACATAAACAAACTGGGAGATAAAAAATATATAATCATATCAATTGATGCAGAAAAAGCATTTGACAAAATTCAACACCATTTCCTGAAGAAAACACTCAGCAAGGTAGGAATAGAGGATTATATTTCAACATAATAAAAGCCATATATGACAAACCTACAGCCAACATCATACTCAATGGGCCAAAACTAAAACCATTTTCCCAAAAACAGGAACAAGACAGGGATTCCCACTTTCACCACTCCTGTTCAAAATAGTACTGGAAGGACTAGCCATAGCAATTAGACAACAAGAAGAAATAAAAAGGCATCCAAATTGGAAATGAAAAAGTAAAACTGTCATTTGCAGATGACATGATGTTATACATAGGAAATCCTAAAGACTCCATCAAAAAACTACTAGATTTAATAAATGAATCTGGCAATGAAGCAGGATACAAATTAACACCCAAAAATCTATGGCTTTTTTTATATACCACTAATGAACTCACAGAAAGAGAAACTAAAACAAACAAAACCATTTACCATTACAACAACAACAAAATTAGATACCTAGGAATAAATTTAACCAAGGAGGTAAAGGACCTGTACTCAGAAATTTACAGGCCACTGAAAAAAGAGATTGAGGAAGACATAAACAAATGGTAGAATATATCATGTTCATGGGTTGGTAGAATAAACATCATTAAAATGTTCGTACTACCCAAAGCAATCTATAAATTCAATGCAATCTCCGTTAAGATACCAATGGCATTTTTCACAGACCTAGAACAAACTCTCCAAAAATTCATCCTATATAATAAAAGGCTAATATGCAAATCAACCAAATGGTGGAATGACCAGTCCCTATGATGTACACTGACCACCAGGGGGCAGACACTCAATGCAGGAGCTGCCCCCTAGAGGTCAGTGAGCTTCCACAGGGGGATCATTGCTCAGCCAGAAGCCAAGCTCACAGCTGGTGAGCTCAGCTGCGATGGTGGGAACCTCTTCCACCTCCGTGGCAGTGCAAAGGATGTCTGACTGATGGCTGAGGCCCACTCCATTAGTCAGACATCCCCTGAGGATTCCTGGACTGCGAAAGGGTGCAGGCTGGGCTGAGGGACCTAACTGAGTGCATGAATTTTGTGCTTTGGGCCTCTAGTCTGAAATAAAAAAAGACCCCAAATAGCCACAACAATCTTAAGAAATAAGAACAAAGTTGGAAGGATCACAATACCAGATATCAAGCTATATTACAAAGCCACTGTCTTCAAAGCTACCTGGTATTAGCACAAGAACAGACATATAGGCCAATGTAACAGAACAGAAAAACCAGAAATTGACCCAAGCCATTATGCTCAATTAATATTTGACAAAGGAGGCAAGAGCATACAATGGAGTCAAGGCAGTCTCTTCAATTAATTGTGCTTGGAAAATTGGTCAGATACATGCAAAAAATGAAACTAGACCACCAACTTACACCATACACAAAAGTAAACTAAAAATGGATAAGACACTCGGGCGGGGGGAGGGCGGGCAGGTGAAGGCATGTACTGGGGGGTAGGGGAGGTCGGGGGGAGATCAATGGGGGGAAAAAAAGGAGACATATGTACTACTATTTATAATACTTAAAACAATAAAAAAAATTTAAAAAATGGATAAGGACTTAAACATAATATGAGAATTCATAGAAATCTTGGGAGAATCCATAGGTAGCAAAATATCAGACATATGTCATAGCAATATATTTACTGATACAGCTCCTATGGCAATGGAAACTAAGGAGAAAATAAACAAATGGGACTACATCAAAATAAAAAGCTTCTGCACAGCAAAAGAAATAATGAACAAAACAACAAGAAAGCCTACTGCATGGGAGAACATATTTACCAATGTTATATCCAATAAGGGTTTAATCTCCAAAATTTATACGTACCTCATACAAGTTAACAAAAAGAAGATAAACACTCCAATAAAAAAATGGGCAAAGGACTTAGACACCTTTCAAAAGAGGACATACAGAAGGCTGAGAGACATATGAAAACGTGGTCTAGCCATTAATCAATGGAGAGATGCACTTCAAAACTACAATGAGGTACCATCTCACACCTGTAAAATGGCTATCATCAACAAATCAACAAATGACAAGTGCTGGGGAGGTGTGGAGAGAAAGGAACCCTTGTGAACTGATGGTGGGAATTCAGGCTGGTGCAGCTGAGGAAATAATATGGAGTTTACTCAAAATATTAAAAATGGATCTCCCATTTGACCCAGTAATCTCACTTCTGGGAATATATACCAAGAAATCAGAAACACTAATCAGAAAGGACATATGCACCCCTATGTTCATAGCATCACAATTTACAATAGCTAAGATTTGGAAACAACCTAAGTGCCCATCAGCAGATGAGTGGATTAAAAAGCGGTGGTACATCTACACAATGAAATACTAAGCTGCTGTAAAAAAGAAATAACTCTTACCATTTGCAACAGTATGGATGGACCTGGAGAGTATTATGTTGAGTGAAATAAGCCAGTTGGTAAAAGATACATATCACATGATCTCACTCATTTGTGGAATATAAAGAATATCATAAACTAATGAACAAAAATAGATACAGAGACAGAGAAGCATTGAACAGAGTGTCAAACTCCAGTGGGAAGGAAGGGGAGAGTTGGGGTGGGTAAGAGATCAACTAAAGTACTTGTATTCATGCATATAAGCATAACCAATGGACACAGACACTAGGTGGGTGAGGGCACGTGCCAGGGAATGGGAGCGCCCAGAGTTATGTCAATGGGGGAAAAAGGAAACATATATAATAAATACTATATGTAATACTTTCAACAATGAAAAAAAAATATTCTTTCTTTGTCTTTGACATTTGCCATTTTAATTATAACATGTTTTGGTGTGGGTCTCTTTGGGTTCATCTTGATTGGGACTCTCTGATCCTCCTGAACTTATGTGACATTTTCCTTCACCAGGTTGGAGAAGGTTTCTGCCATTTCTTTAAACAGGTTCTCTGTTCCTTGCTCACCACATTCCCCTTCTGGTATTCCTATTATGCAGATATTGTTATTTTTCATGTTGTCCCAGAACTCCCTTAGGTTATCTTCTTGCTTTTTAATTATTTTTTCTAGTTGCTGCTCTAATTGGGTATGTATTTCTCCCTTGTCTTCCAAATCGCTGATTCTATACTCTGCTTCATCCAATCTACTTTTAATTCCTTCCACTATGTTCTTGATGTCAGGTATATCTTTTTTTCATTTCTGTCCAGTTCTTGTTCATGACCTGCCTTTCCCTTTTCATGCTGTTGTAATTTGCACTAAGTTCCTTAAGCATCTTTATAACCATTGCTTTGAACTCTATGTCTGATAGGTCACTTGCCTCCATTTCATTTAGTTCTTTTTCTGGAGATTCCTTCTTCTCTCTCATTTGGGGTTTGTTTCTTTGTCTCCTCATTCTAGCTGTCTCTTTGTATTTGCTTCTATGTATTAGATAGAACTGTTATGCCTCCCAGTCTTTCTGGGATGGCCTTATATAGAAAGTGTCTTTTGGTGTACAGTGGTGTGATCTCTTTGTTCACATGAACTATATTCTAGGAATGTCCCCTGTGTGCATTACTTGGGCTCTCCTGTTGTAATTGGGACTTGATTGTTGATATCCCATTTGTGGGAGGGATATCCCCTCTGAATTGCTGCCAAGTACTATACAGGTGCTTTGGATCTAATATGTGTGGGGCTTGCTGGATTTTCTTAAATCTGCTCCTTGGTGTGTCTATTCTGGACCTCCTAGGAGCTTCTCTAGTGTAGGTGAATGTGAGTCACTGTCCTTTTCTGCACTGAGAAACCTTATTGAGGTCCTAGAAGTTGAAGCCCCTGGTATTCCAGTGGTCAGAGATTCCTTAGCTCAGAGGCTAGCTCTGCCTTGAGTCTCACACCTTGATTGTCGCTTTTCTGAGATGTGCTCCCTCCCCCAATGAAGCTGGTCCCTCGGGTGTCAGCTGCAGTTGTTTGGGGTCTTGCTGGCTCTTGCTTCACTGTGTGTTCTGGGGTGGTATCTACGGTGGGGACCCAAATGTTCTTTCATCTGCAGGTGGGGTGAGAGGTTTTCCAATAGAGTAGGGCAATTGTTTCTGCCTGGAGGCTAACTGTTATTCTAAGTCTGTTAATGGGCCTCAGAAACTCCACAGGGTACAGCAAGGGATTTTCCAGTAGGGTGGGTCAATTGTTTTCCTCCTAGCAAAAATTTCCTGAGTAGGAAAGATCTGCCTGAGAAAGATGACCTCCGCAGTGTGAGGGAATGACTCAGTACCGGAAACCAGGGTGTCTGCCTTCCAAGTCCTAAACCCAGATCCCCCAATCCTGGCTTATGCTTACACTGCTCTAGTCCACTCTGCTCTCCCTCTTTTTGAACCCAAGGTGAATGGCTGCACACAAAATTTTGTGCATTGGCCCTTTAAGTAGGTACCCACATTTCCAGCCATCTCTCCCTGGCAGAAAGAAACCTTGTCACTTTTCATAGCCTGATGTTATATGGGCACCTTTCTCAGTTCTGTTGCTCTCTACTGGTGGGCCAAGGTTGAGGATTAGAACCCCCAAGCTGGAAACCCCCCACAGCTGAGCTATCTCTCTGGGACTTCATCTGCTGTCTGTGGGAGACTGTCCAACCCTTTCCCACCTCTTCCCTTTTTACCAGTTTCTATGTGGTCTCCAATTTCTATCCTTGGTTATCAGGGTTCTTTCCAGATTAGCCTTCTGTTAATTAGTTCTTTAAAACGACAGCCAGTAGGGTAATATCATGTAAGGAAAAATATCCTATAAGTAAATTACATTTAGAAAATTTTTACTTTACAAAATTAATTTTCATTTCTAATGCTAACAGCAAGACACCCATGAAAAACACACATGGTGTCTAAATAAGACAAAGGAAAATAGTTTGGGCAAAAATTAAAAGGATCCCAAATCAATTATACAGAAAAGATTCCTTTATTAACTTGTGGTCAAGAATATGTTTGTATATTTTCATAAAACAACTCCAAGACCATGTGGATTCCTACAACAGAGAAAAATTGACAGGTCTGCTCCAACCACAAAGACAAGAGGAAAAACAGTCCAGAGATGGAAGACACTGACGACGCCTTGCCACGTGAGCAGTCAGCAGCTGTGCACCGCTGCAGGTTGCCTAGGACCAAACCAGAGAGGGTTGGATGTGCATTGCCACCATGTGCCCACCATCCAGATATCATTGCTGACATGTACACATAAGGAACTGTTTGACATTGAAACGGGGACTCAGAACTGTTGGACATTGAAATTGGGACTCAAACATTTTTATTTTTTGTTATTATATGTTTATTTCTAGTCTGCAGAGGCAAAAAATTTTAAAGGAAAGAAATGGGGGAAAAATAGATACAGAGGCAAAGAAGCATTGAACAGACTGTCAAACTACATCGGGAAGACAGGGGAGGTTGGGCAAGGGGGGCTGTAAGAGATCAACTGAAGGACTTGAACGCATGCATATAAGCATAAGCAATGGATATAAGACACTGGGGGGGGCGGGGAAGGGGAGGGTGGGCAGGTGAAGGCATGTACTGGTGGGTAGGGGAGTCTGGGGGGGAGGTCAATGGGGGAAAAAAAGACATATGTACTATTATTTGTAATACATCAAACAATAAAAAATAAATAAATAAAAAATAAAAATAAAACGACAGCCAGTTGTTTCAAACAAACAAACAAAAAAACACAAACACATTCTTTAAAATGATAGGAAACAAAGACAAAAGTGGAGTTGTGGTTTTGCCACAGTTGGTTTCTAAGCCATAATTTGTAAACCATATTCATTATCTCACTTCTCTACAACCCACTCAACCTTTGCTCAGCTCGCTCTCAGCCAGCATTTCTGCTGGCCTAAGTTGCTTGCACAGTGGATAAGCTAGGCCTCATACCTTTGGGTTTTACTGGTTACTTTCCAATGTCTGGCCATGATTACTACAATTGTTGATTTAAAGTTATTACAGGCACCAGAACTCTAAAAGCTGTAACAGTAAATCTTCTAAATTCTAAAAATATACCTTCTTGCCCCCTTTGTTTATTTTTTCAATTTATTTTTTCTTTTTTTATTGTTTGAAGTATTACAAATAGTTGTACATATGTCTCCTTTTTTTTTTCCACCCATTGACCTCGCACCGGCCTCCCCTACCCCCCAGTACATGCCTTCACCTGCCCCCTCCCCCAGTGTCTTGTATCCATTGAGCACCATCTCATTTCCTCATGATAATCAAGGTCAATTTTCCTCAGAGTACAATAATATTTTGTGTGTCTGCTGCTTTATCAGCAAGAGAAGCCTAAAATGACCAGTGGTAGGCATAGTTTATATTTAATGGATACCTTTCTGCATACATCTTTTGCAAATATCATCCCCACTCTTGTAACCTGGACTTCTACTCTAATATTACCTAAAATTTAGGGGCAGGAAGCACACATTACCCAAGATGGGAGTAATGGCAATAAGAGCCACTGCTACTTCTACTCTTTGGTTCTCAGATCATTGCATTCTAACTGTCCAAGATGCAACATCATATAATGGCCACTAGTTGAAAATATATCTCATATTTTAAAAAATAGTTCCCCAAACTTGCAGATATTTTAGCTGAGACTTTAAAAGACCATCATGCTGGTCTTTTGACCATGTGATTGAATCAATAGGTATTTGTTCATTTTCCCATTTCCCCACCATCCATCTAAGGCTATTTCCCTAGGAAACTCATAGTCTATTAGATTAGACTATGAATTCTTAGATATAATGCTAGGAAGTAAGGGAAGGCAAATATATTTGTCATGGAAAGGAGTAAATACTGCTTCTTTCCAAGGGAAAAGAATCCAATCTAATCAACTTGCTACCAAGTGGCTGCTTGATCTCTTCAGGGATGGTACTATATTTTTGGATGCTTAGCACTATGTTAATCATTGTTGCTTATGGATTATATATTCATCAATAGCTACATTAGCTTTGGTGAGAGAAAGTACGGGATGTGGGACTAATGGACAAGCCTCCTTTCTTGTCACTATCACTCCACTCTTCTTGAGCCCATTGAACAAGCACTAGAGTGACCACAGACTAAGGCTGGCTGGTGTTCACTATCCAAGTAATTCTCTTACCCTGGTTTTTAAGTTCTTCCTTTGTTGTGGATACTCTCTAAGACATAAAGCTCTATAGATTTTGTCTCCTCCAGTAGGTTCTATCACATGGCTCTTTCCCAGAACCCCTTATTTCCTGTATTCAAATTTAATCTGTCTAGTTCATTGACCAAAAAAACAAGCCATCTTCCACTCCTCAGGGATGTCTCTATATATTCTTTTTTTTCCTTTTTTTTAATTGTTTGAAGTATTACAAATAGTAGTGCATATATCTCCATTTTTTCCCCCCATTGACCTCCCCCAGGCCTCCCCTACCCCCCAGTACATGCCTTCACCTGCCCGCCCCCCTTCCCCAGTGTCTTGTGTCCATTGGTTATGCTTATATGCATGCGTTCAAGTCCTTAGGTTGATCTCTTACAGCGCCCCACCCCCCGCCCCGCCCAACCTTCCCTGCCTTCCCGCTGTAGTTTGACAGTCTGTTCAATGCTTCTTTGCCTCTGTATCTATTTTTCCCCCATTTCTTTCCTTTAAAAATTTTTGCCTCTGCAGACTAGAAATAAACATATAATAACAAAAAATAAAAATGTTTGAGTCCCAATTTCAATGTCCAACAGTTCTGAGTCCCCATTTCAATGTCAAACATTTCCTTATGTGTACATGTCAGCAATGATATCTGGATGGTGGGCACATGGTGGCAATGCACATCCGACCCTCTCTGGTTTGGTCCTAGGCAACCTGCAGCGGTGCACAGCTGCTGACTGCTCGTGTGACAAGGCATCATCAGCATCTTTCATCTCTGGACTGTTTTTCCTCTTGTCTTTGTGGTTGGAGCAGACCTGTCAATTTTTCTCTGTTGTAGGAATCCACATGGTCTTGGAGTTGCTTTATGAAAATATACAAACATATTCTCGACCACAAGTTAATAAAGGAATCTTTTCTATATAATTGATTTGGGATCCTTTTAATTTTTGCCCAAACTATTTTCCTTTGTCTTATTTAGACACCATGTGTGTTTTTCATGGGTGTCTTGCTGTTAGCATTACAAATGATAATTAATTTTGTAAAGTAAAAATTTTCTAGATGTAATTTACTTATTGGGTATTTTTCCTTACATCATATTACCCTAATATACCCCCCTTTTTTTGAATAATGGAGGCTTATGTAAATTTTATAATGCAGTCTTGATAACTTTAAATTTTAATTTTTTTGCCCAAAAATATGACTGCTTTAGGTTCATTGCATGTTCAGGAATTTTACCATGAGATGAACTACCAATAGAAATTTTAGGAACAGCTTTCTCTATATATTCTTATGTCAGACCATTTAACCCTCCCAAAAGAGTTAAAGGTCAAGAGTATAATGCTAGGATAATTTCTCTTCACAATTGTACATTAGGAAAATCCATGTGTGGGCTTGTAGTTAGCAGATATTTATTTCTAGCTTTTATGAATATTTTGAGCTTACTCATCTGTCAATCAGGCCTGGATAATATTTATCTTCTGTTAATTGGTCATAGAAGATCCTCCCTACCATGAGGGTTGATCCTGAAAGAGAGGAATTAGAACTACACAGATAAGTGGCAAGAAATATAGCTCACCTGTTCATGGAACTTATGCTCCATAGACCTGCTGGGGTCTGACCCCAAATGAACCATTTCTATTTCATAATAGATTGCCACTATGCTTGCTTGACCTTTTATTTGTTGAATCTGAAAATACACAGCTCACAATTTGAAAATTTATTTATATAATCACTTGATGTTTCATGATCAGGATTTCTTTATCCATTGCTATAGATCTCTATAGGTCAAGATCCAGTAATTGTCATTTCAGCTTAACTGTTTATCATAGGAAATAATGTCTACCCTGCTTCTATACTCTCTCTAGACTGTTATTCTGGAATTCTATTATCCCCATTGATGCTAGAGAACCCAGTTACATGACAGATGCTTCATATAATTTTGCATTGTCAATTCTATCCTGGGAAAACAATCTCAGGTTGAGCTTCAGCAGGATGCCTCCTCACTGGAAGGTTTCTCATTGCTTTAGTGAAAGGAATAACTTCTAAGAGTTATCTTGGAACAGTCACCTGATACGTTCTCTGAACTTACAGAATAAAGCTTTCCTAATAAAATCAACCCTTTCCTCAATATTAAGTCTGTGCATAATTGACACCTCGACCTATTTATAGTAGAATAGAGGCCCAGTGCATGAAATTCTTGCATGGGGGTGAGGGGATCCCTTAGCCTGGCCTGCCTGTACCCTCTCACAATCTGAGACCCCTCAGGGTATGTCCGACTGTCAGTTTAGGCCTAATCCCTCAGGGATCCCTGCAGGATCAGGCTTAAAACTGGCAGTCAGACATCCCTCTCACAATCTGGGACTGCTGGCTCCTAACAGCTTGCCTGCCTGCCTGCCTGTCTGATAGCCCCTAACCACTCTGCCTGCCTGCCTGATCTCTCCTAACCACTCACCTACCTGCCTCATCACAACTAACCACTCACCTGCCTGCCTCATCGCTCCTAACTGCTCACCTGCCTGCCTCATTGCCCCTAACAGCCTCTGCCTGCCTGATCACCCCTAACTGATCATCTGCTTGCCTGATTACCCCTAACCACTCGCCTGCCTGGCTGATCACCCTTGACCATTTGCCTGCCTAATTGCCCTAACCACCTCTGCCGCAGCCCCCACCACCATGGCTTCATCTGGAAGGATGTCCGGAATGATGTCCAGAAGGTTGTTAGACTGCCCAGTCTAATTAGCATATTACACTTTTATTATTATAGATTATTATCTTTTCAAATTTCAAGGAGACATTTTAGCAAACGATTAGGACCAACTTTGGCTGTTTTTGCTAAGAAGTTAAATCCTGAGTCCAGGTGATCTTAGTGATACTTTTTTTGGATGTGTCTGTAGAGCAAAGACAACAAAAGCAACAATAAACAAATTAGACTACCTGAAACTAAAATGTTTTTGCACAGTAAAGAAAGTTATCAACAAAATAAAAAGATAACATACTGAATAGGAGAAGAAACTTTCAAATGATATATATGAAAAGAGATTAATATCCACAATATATAAAGTACTCACATAGCATTTAAAAGAAATCAATCCAATTAAAAAAAATAGCAGTGGGCATGAATACACATTTCTCTAAAGAGGACATGAAGATGGCCAACAGACACAAGAAAAGATGCTCAACATTACTAATCATCAGGGAAATACAAATCAATTCCACAATGAGATATTATCTCACACCTGTCAGAATGGCTATCATAAAAAAAATCACCAAACAAGTGTTGGTGAGGATGTAGAGAAAAGGAAACCCACATGAGCTGTTGGTAGGAATGCAGACTGGTGCAGCCACTGTGAAAAACAGTATGGAATTTCCTCAAAAAATTAAAAATGGAACTCCCTTATGACCCAGAAATTCCACTTCTAGGTATTTACCAAAAAATCCAAAATACTAATTCAAAAAGATAAATGCTCACCAATATTCATTGAAGCCTTATTTTCAACTAGAGGGTGAGTGCATGAAATTCATAGTCTGGCCTGTGCCCTCTCACAGTCCAGGATCCCTCAGGAGATGTCCACAGGGAGTGGGCCTAAGCCGTCAGTCAGACATCCTTAGTGCTGCTGCGGAAGTGGGAGAGGCTCTTGCCACCACTGCTGCGCTTGCCAGCCATGAACCTGGCTGAGTGGTGCTCCCCCTGTGGGAGCGCATTGACCACCAGGGTGCAGCTCCTGTATTGAGCATCTGCTCCCTGGTGGTCAGTGGAGGTCATAGTGACTAATCATTCCACTGTTGGGCTGAAACTGGCTCTCCAACATCCCCTGAGGGGTCCCAGATTGCAAGAGGGTGCAGGCCAGGCCGAGTGACTCCACCAGTGCATGATTGGGGCCAAGGGGGGTGCAGGAGGTTGGCCAGCCAGGGAGGGACTGCAGGAGGGCTTCAAGGCATGTCCGACCCAGCTCGCTCAGTCCTGATCAGCAAGCTAATCTACCGGTTAGAGCATCTGCAGTAAGTTAACCTACCGGTCAGAGAGTATGCCCCCTGGTAGTCAGTGCAGGTCATAGCGAGCAGTTCAGTAGCCTTAGCATATCATTAGCATATTAAGCTTTGATTGGTTGAATGGACAACTGGATGACCAGGCACTTAACATTTTAAGCTTTCATTATATAGGATAGCCAAGCTATACAAACAACCTATGAAATTTTGCCATTTGAGACAACACGGATGAACCTAGAGGGTATTATGCTAAGTGAAATAAGTCAAATGGAGAAAGATAAATAGCATATGATTTCATTTACATGTGAAATCTAAAAAAAAAACAAAAAACAAAAAACCACACACACAAAATAAATGAACAAATGATAAATTGATGTTCACCAGAAGGGAGTTAGATTGGGGTTGGATAAAAAGGTGAAAAGGATTAAAAAGTACAAATTCCAAGTTATAAAAATAGTCAAGGGGATATAAAGTACAGCATAGAGAGTATAGACAACAACATGTTTGTTGTCAGAGTGGTACTGGACTTACTGGTGTGATCACTTCTTAAAGTATAAAAATGTTTAGTTATTATGTTTTACTCCTGAAACTAATATAATCTTGTAGGACAACTGTAATTTAAAAATAAATTATTTTAAATCAATAAATTTTGAGTCAAGAAAGGATGCGTTCATGTCAATAAACTCAAATAAATAAAAACCTAAAGCCATATAGTCTTTTCTCCCCTAGATATTGTCTCCTGATAATTTCCATCGCATACTAACAAATTCCCGCTGCTCTTTCAATGAATAATGCATCGCTCATAGAAAATACAGTACTTTCCCACTCAGGCTGTGCTGTAATTCAACCTCAGTAACTTGGCCACTGCTGTTCTGAAAATATGCCATTCCTAAAGGCCCCTCTCTAGTTAAGCCTGGAAAATATTTACTGCAGGTGTTGTAGGGGAAACAAGACCTTCTCCATGTTCACACAGAAACTGTTCCTACCATCTCTGTTCCCAAAGGGCTGCTTAGCTACCTACAGTATGAAAGACTTCTGGCTTGGATGCACCAAGACAACTTTCCCCACCCAGCCTCTCAGCAAAGGGCCACCATCCTGTTAATGCTTAGGTCACCTTTTCAGTTAACTTGGAAGGTGTCCTGGGGCTGCAGGTCATGGAGGGAGAATTCCACACCTTCAGTATTACCAGAGCCCTCCAGAGACTCTGGTCAGGGACAGAAGGGACTGATAATTATTTTCTTGTGTTTTCACTAAATGTACATGCACCAGGGAGCCAGGCAGTAATTTAGGGATGTTGGGGGTTGAGGTGGGGCTGGCCGGGGGGAGGGGCCACCAGTGGTTGGGGGCCGGCCCCATTACCAATCCGGGTGTTGGAAGCTATTGGGGCCAGGCCGGCCAGGGATTGGGGGGGCCTGATCAGGGCCTGGATCAGGCTGGTTGGCTGCCACAGTGCACATCATAGCCACCAGTCATTCTGGTCGTTCTGGTGATTCCACCGTAATGATGACTGCGCTTTTATAGATATAACTTAGCCATATAAATTAATCACAGAGATTAAAATTAACCATCAATTGAATAATACAGAACTCTGAATAGTACAATTTAAATTGTTCTACAAATTTAAATTGTAATCACTGGTAAGCTCGTTAGGAAAAGATACTATTTCTAACCGGGATATAGAAGAATGAACAAGGTTAAAATAGACAAAGGGAAAAGAAAAGGGAATCAACTGGCATTTCAAACTATATTCTGGACTATATACCCCTGTTAAGTAATATTTTCTGTTATCCTTTACTCTCACACTGAATACTACTGACACCAGATGTTTGGGTTTTTCTCATACCAACCAATTCTCCAACTCCAGCTGGGTGTCCTACACTTGAATTCAGTTCTGGCCTTATCTACCTGAAGTTAAATTCAGATCCCACAGATTAAGGGATTATCCTATAAGAATGCCCTGACGCAGGTGAAGTCTCAAATCCCAGGGTGTCACCTGTATTTCTTACTAACTGGCTATGAATTGGAGTCCCCACAATGCCCTCCTTGGGTTCAATAACTTGCTTGAATGGCTCACAATACTCATAGAAACACATTTAGAAGTTCATTATAAATAATATACTCTATCTATATAAAACCATAATATGAAAATCGACCAAACAGCTGAATGACCAGCAGAACAACCAGTCACTATGATGTGCACTGATCACTAAGGGGCAGACACTCAATGCAGGAGCTGTCCCCAGCTCGCAGGCCCCTGACAGGTGGTGGCAGCAGGGGGAGGGACTGGCAAGCAGGTGGCACCAGGCCAGCCAAGGTGGGTGTGAACAGGGGCCCCCTGATTGCCCCGCCGGTCGCCTTGCAGAAGGAGGTGACGGCGGTGGTGGTGGGGAGCTAGACTGGTGAGCAGGCGGTGCCAGGCCAAGGCAGGTGTGAGTGGGGGCCTCAATCACTACATTGGTCACTCCACAGATTGGCCCTGATCTCTGAAGAAGGCCTAGAGACCCTACCCCTGCATGAATTCGTGCACCAGGCCTCTAGTAAAGCATATAAACAACTAGATGAAAAGATACATAATTAATGCAAAGTCCAGAATTTTTGTCCCTATGGAGTGAGAATATGCCACCCTCTTAGCAGGGGTATGTGTTCACCAACGTAAAACTTCTCCAAACCTATACTTTAGGGGAGTTTGTGAAGGCTTGATCACATAGACATAACAGATTGTTAGCTCACTTTCTGGCCCCTCCCACCTCTCTGAAGGATAGAAGATAGGGCTGAAAGTTTCAAATTTCTAATCATATCTTATACCTCCAGTAACCACCCCCTATCCAGCAGTTCATCAAGAGTTGTCTCATTAGAATAAAAGACACTCCTATAACCCAGGACATTCCAAAGGATTTCAGAATTCTACGTCAGCACTCTTATCACTGGGGAAATCACAAGGGTTTGGGAGCTCTGTATCAGAACAAGGATCAAAGAACAACTATTAGCTGGAACAGAGGTAATATATATATATATATATATATATATATATATATATATATATATATATATTCTTTATTTTTTAATATCCCCCAATCTTACTCCTTCCCTATTCCACTTAGTTGTACTGCCCTTTGTTCCATTGTTACACAAAAACCTAGGGCACATGCTTATTTCTTCGAATAATAAATAAGCTCCGCATTCACTCTTTCATGGAATTCTGTTGACTCCATCTACAAACTTTATCTGGAATCTGACCATTTCTCATTATTTTATTCCTTACTACCCTAGCCAAAGCCACTATCACCACCATCTCTTGTCAGGACTACTATAACAGTCCTCAGGCTGGTCTTCTTGTGTTGTTGTAGAGTTTTAACCAAGGGAATATGTGATTGGATTTGTTTTAAAATGCTCACTTTAGTTGTTATGTGGAGATTACCCTGAAGTATGGGTAAAGGGTGGATTAAGAGAAGACACAGGACTAACTATTACCCAATGATTTTAGTGTTTTTATAGTGGCTGAGGCTGCCTCTATCCTTACCTATGTAAAAGAAAAATTTCACTGTAGCAGTTAAACAGGAAGGAAAAGTTTATTCAAGACTGTTGCAATACTGAAGAAAAATTGAACTCAACACCTTTGAAACAACTGGCAGGAGAAATTTCAGCACTGAGATGAGATAGGAGAAGGTACTAGAGGATGTTGGAGGGAAACTGGCTAATAAGTGCTTGTAATTAGCATTTATTAAAGTGAGACTCCTATCCATCCACAGAGACTGGAAGATAGGGTGTTTTCTTTCTTGAGAACATTTCAAAAAGATGGCTTCCAGGTCCTTTCAAAAGGCATTCCTGGGTAGTAGAAGGTTTACATCTCCAATGGGCAGAGAAATAATTTATAAGGCACATTTTCTAAAGTAAATGCTCTAAGAAAAGGAGTGGATAAAAAATAAAAGCAAGCAAACAACAACAACAAAAAAGAAACTGTAACATTTACACAAGGGAATAATACTACACAGCTTTAAAAAAGAAAGAACTATTACCATTTGCAACAGCATGAATGACCTAGAGAGTATTATGCTAAATGAAATAAGCCAATCAGAGAAAGATAAGCATCACATGACCTCATTCATATGTGGAATCTAATGAACAAAATAAACTGATGAACAAAAGATATCTAGAGATATAGAAGCATGGAACAGACTGTTGAACCTCAGAGGGAAGGTAGAGAAAGGTGGATGGATGGGAAGGGAGCAACTAAAGAACTTGTATGCATATATGCATAACCCATGAACACAGACAGTAGGGTTGTGAGGGCCTGGGTGGGGGCAGGGCAGGCTAGGGGAGGTCAATGGGAGAAAAAAAGGGGACGTATGTAATACTTTCAACAATAAATATTTTTTTAAAAAGGAAGGGAAAGTCAAAGAACTATAGTCTAGAAGAAACACATTTAAGATTTAGTCATGCTGAGAGGAACACTCAGGTCATTTTAATCATCTAGCATTGCTAATATTATCACACTAGAGGCCCTGTGCACAGGTTTGTACACTGGTGGGGTCCCTCGGTCTGGCCTGGGAGGATTGGGTCGAAACTGGCACTCCGACATTCGCCGAGGAGTCCTGAATACAAGAGGGTGGTTCTTGGGTGATGCACCCTGGAGTCAGGCTCCCTCCTCTCTGGTTTCGGATACGTCACACAAGAACTGCAACTGCCAAGTCACCACATCTCAGCAACTCCTGTGTTGAATGTCTGCCCTCTGGTGGTCAGTGCACATCATAGCTACTGGTTGGAGGGTCTGGCCCCTGGTGATCATTGTGTATCATAGCTACCGGTCAGATGGTTGAAAGGTTGGCCAGTCACTTGGGATTTTATATATATAGACTAGGGGCCCGATGCACAAAATTCATGCAAGAGTAGGCCTTTGCAGCTGCAGCGGCTGCCTCAATACTTTGCAGCCATGGCAGCTGCCTCGACCCCTTCCTCGATCCATGGCTGCAGCCCCAGCTTTTTCTGGAAGGTCATCCAGAAGGATGGATGTCTGGATGGCTGTTCAGTTGATTTGCATATTACACTTTTATTATTATTATAGACTAGAGGCCCGGTGTAAGAAATTCATTCATGGAGGGGGGTTCTGTTAGAGAGTGGGAATTTTTGAGCACTACTGAGGCCGTGGACTATGCCCCAGAGTTGTCAGTGCTGACACCAGGCCAGGCCTTGAGATACGGTCTCATGGCCCCTTCCCAGCATGTAGGCCTTCTTTCATAGAACACTGTCAGCTTTCTGAAGAACAAGATGACCCTGTGAATAACATGGTTGTCAATGGCATGATCCTGACGTTGCTTGGGAAAAACTGTTTTGTTTTAAATTGCCTGCTCTGAAAAGAACAGGATGTGGTTAATGTGCTTAAAAGTGGTCCTGCACAAAGGGTAGGGGCGGCTGCTCTCTGGACTCCCTGCATGGAGAATGGCAGAGCAGTCACCTGGCTAGCTTGAATAAAGGCCCTTTGTTATTGCATCGGACTCGGCTCCCTGGTGGTCTTTGGGGATCACGAAATCTGGGTACAACATTTGGGGCCTCGTCTGGGATCGCCAAGACCCACGAGGGACCCTGACCCGGAGAGCCTGACTGACTGCGGTAGGTGTCTCTGTGTCTCTGTGTTTATGTGTGTGTGTTCTGTGTGAGCTCATTTCTCGAGGGACGTGGAATCCCCTCACTTTCTGGTAGTGCCCGAAGCGGTCTAGGTGGACGCACTGGTGGACCAAGGGCCAGAGGACTCAGAAGACGTTCCGATCCTTGAAGGATGTGGAATCCCCTCACTGGAGGGATGAGGCGTGAGGCCGTCTTCTAGCTTTCAGTTTTTCTTCCGCAGGGTTGGAAGGCTGTTCTTGGGTGCCTTTGTTTGTCTGTGTTTGTGTTTTTCTGTTTTATTCTGTGGACTTACTGGATGCAGTCTTAACTCCTCGGTAAGTTCTCACCAAGATGTTGGTGGAGAATTCTGTTCTGGGGCATGGGTGCCGGGAGTGCCCCCGTGCCTATCTGGGAGTTGGGCATTGTTTTGTTTATCTGCTCAGCTCCAGTTTGGGCTAGTCTACTGAGAGAGTGTGAGTATGGATGTTTGTCTGTCTTGGCATAATTATCTGCTCATTAACTGGTCTGTGTGAAGTAAAAGTTAAAGACATTGCACCTCCCTGCTTTAGAGGGAAGACAGTAGAGAACTTTTAATTGCTTTTCCTTGAGTTATAATTTTGCTGTGTTAGTTTAAAATTTTGCAATTCTAGGGTTAATTTGTGAAGGTTGTCAATCCAGACAAGTTTAAACAAAGGCTTGTTGGGTTAAGATTAGTCATAATTAACTGCTTTGTAGGCTTCCTTTTTCAGCCCTGCTAGCAAACAGAAAATCATGTGGTCCTGAGAACTGCGACTTGCCTGCCCTTCCTGATAGGTTTACAGTGGGTCTCTCTAGGGAGGAAGAGAGCCGAAAACTGCTCCAGAGCAGGTGTGTGAAAAGGCAAAGGCGGTGGAATTCACTCTCAGCCTGCTGAGATAGAGAAGCCCTAGGCTGTGGGACAGGGAGATGGTTAGAGATATCAGAAGTGGTGAAGGTTGAGATCTTCTGGGGTCTTGGAGTAAAGAAGGAAAATCAGGGAGGGAGAGCAGCTGTTCCTTAAGTGTAAAAAGCCTGGTTATACAGGATCTCAGACAGCTTGCCTTATGTCCCCTGCTAAGGACAGAGTAAATGGTTAATGCAGAAAAGGGGGGCGTGTCAGCGGGGAGAGCAGGGAGAGATAGGTTTTTGTTGATTTTGCTGGGTACAACCCGCTCTGCTGGCGTCCTTGGTTTCTTACTTATCTGAACTATGCTGGCAGAACACAGTAGATAGAAATTCTGGCTGTTTAAAGGATTGAAGTTTCAAAGAATAAGGAATACTGAGTAGAAGGTCTGAGGCATGGTTATGCATTTTTAAAGGACATAGAAAGAAGATTTAAAGGCTAATTTGGAAGTATAAAATTAAGAAAGGTTGTGCATGTAATAAGAAGGAGAAGAGTACAGTTTATCTCTGCCAGTTCACAAGCCCATCTCCTTCTGTGCCCAGGCCTCATTGTCTCTCTGACAGACAACAAGGATCTCTTGGCTCTGAGAGAAACCTCTGACCCGCCTCAGCAGGAAGTAGCTAGAAGAGCCCACAGACGTCCATTTTCCCTAAAAGAATTCAGAGCCAGGATCCTTGAGGTAATATATTAGGCAGTTAGGCAGATATGAGCAGAGCAAGGACGATGGGCCAACTAGCACTACCTGATGTAATTAAGTCTTTCCATCTCTACCTATGTGAGACAAGGGGACTCCCCAGAAGCAAGAGGGAATGAGGCTGCCCTAAAACCAGTGGGGCCTCTACAGATTCTAGTGACCTGACCTAACCACCTCACCAGATTACATGGAAACCCAATCTAGAAAAGCTGAAATACATAACCAATCTTTACTCAAATTCTTACAGGCTTTACAGTCCACCCAGAAAGCACTCCAGAAGCATATCTGATCCGGTCCATCCTTCCACCCTGGTGACTGTTTGGATAAAGAAATTTGCCACACAAGGACTGACTCCTACCTGGAAAGGACCACCTCCATGGCAGTCAAGGTCGACAGGATCGCAATGTGGCTTCATCACACCTGGCTTAAGCAAGCTTATAGTCCCCATGGGTCAATATAACTCCCTCACCAACAATGACCCAAAAGAGTCAATGATTTGACTCAAGTACATAAAACCAGTGGGGAATGTTAGAGAGTGGGAATTTTTGAGCACTACTGAGGCCGTGGACTATGCCCCAGATAAAGTTGTCAGTGCTGACACCAGGCTAGGCCTTGAGATACGGTCTCATGGCCCCTTCCCAGCATGTAGGCCTTCTTTCATAGAACACTGTCAGCTTTCTGAAGAACAGGATGACCCTGTGAATAACATGGTTGTCAATGGCATGATCCTGACGTTGCTTAGGAAAAACTGTTTTGTCTTGGGTTGCCTGCTCTGAAAAGAACAGGATGTGGTTAATGTGCTTAAAAGTGGTCCTGCACAAAGGGTAGGGGTAGCTGCTCTCTGGACTCCCTGCATGGAGAATGGCAGAGCAGTCACCTGGCTAGCTCGAATAAAGGCTCTTTGCTATTGCATTGGACTCGGCTCCCTGGTAGTCTTTGAGGATCACGAAATCTGGGCATAACAGTTCCTCATCCCAGCCTGCACCCTCTTCAATCTGGGACCCCTTGGGGGATTGGGACTAAACTGGCAGGCATCCCTCTCGCAATCGGGATGACTGGCTCCTAACCACTCGCCTGCCTGCCTGCCAGATAACCCCTAACCCCTCTGCCTGCCAGCCTGATCGCCCCTAAACCTCTGCCTGCTGGCCTGATTGCCCCTACTTTGCCCCCTACTGGCCTGATTGCCACTACCTTGTACCCCTGCCTGCCTGATTGCCCCTAACCTCTCTGACTGCCTGCCTGGTCACCCCTAACTGCCCTCCCCTGCTGGCCTGATCTCACCCCCAACTTCTCTCCCCTCCTGGCCTGATCTCACCCCCAACTGCCTTCCCCTGGCAGCCTGATCACCCCTAACTGCCTCTGCCTCAGCCCCCACCACCATGGCTTTGTCCAGAAGGAAGTTGGACATCTGAAAGATGACCTGTTGACCTGGTCTAATTAGCATATTACCCTTTTAGTTATATAGATAGATGATATAGGATAGGATTGCTTAAATGGGGAGAAAGCCTTTTTCAGCAGGAGGAGAAGCTCTTGGCAGACAAAAACACATAATCCCTATATCTGGACTGATAGCCAGCCATATGCACTATACTGCCAAATGGGTCATTAAAAAAATTGAATCACTTTCAAACACCTTACACCAAATAGCTTTTGCCCTTAAAACCTTAGCCTCCACCTTAGGTTCTGCCTTTTCAGTTCACCCAGAGTAGGTTCTGATTGGTCAGTTTCTATGCCAGTCAGTGTCAAAAGCTCCACCTCCTAGGCAGCCATTGGCTCCTCACAGTTCACTCAGATTTGGTTTTGCTTGGTTGGTTTCTATTCCAGTCAGCATCTCCGGGCCTATCTCTGGGCCTGATCATAGAGGCTGGGCTGATCAGCAGCCACCCCAGGATGCTGGTGAGCAGGCTGAACTGTTGACCTCTGGGAGAGAGAGAGAAGCTTGGCTGCTGGCGAGGCCTGGAGAGAGAAGCAGGGTGACCAGACAGCAGCCACTGCCACTGCTGATCAGCCCCACCTCTCTCTCTCTCTGAGAGGTCAGCAGTTCAGCCCGCTCGCCTGCTGCATGCGCAGCCTGGCATTTGATCGAGCCTTTGGTCATTTTGGATGTCACAAACCCTGGCTCTTTATATATATAGATTAGTCTATTCATTTCCATTCTCAAGATGGCCAAATTTAGGGAATAGTTTTGCTCAATGCCAGGAAGAGGACACTACATCATTAATTGAAAATGTATGCACTCTAGTTCTTTAGAGGGTGGGAATCTAGACTGCAGTAATATAGTTGATAGGGAATTTATAGGGCATGGTCTTTGGAGTGAGGTTAAGGGAACATTATTTGCCCAATTCTGTTTAGAGCATAGGCTGAACACATGTTCACAATAGAGCATAGATGCTTGTGAGATGATACACTCAACAGGAAAATGAATTCTTTAAACTGATTAGGGGTAGAGTAACAAGTGCAACCACCTGCAACTGGACATTAAGTTAGACATTAGGAAAGTATTTCTACATGTAGGGTTGATTAGATTTTGGAATAATTTTCTGGGAAATGTCACTAAGGTCCCATCACTAGGAATACTCAAGAGTAGATTAGATGAATATAGATTGTTATTTATGGCCACAGTGATGAAGTCAAGCCCACAGTAATACAGAGGAGCAAACCCTGTGCCCCTGAAGATGCTTCCCCCTCTATAACAACATCCACTTGATTTTACAAAACAACAAAAACAAAAGCATAGTCATATGTGATATTAAATTACAATTGAGAGTTCCCACAACAAGAAGAATGCTTCTTAGTCCTGTTTTCTTTAAGCTAGCTTTTTAATTTAGAGGATAGATGTTTGATTCAGTGCAATGAGTGAAAATGGTGCTCTACATTATAATGGAATTATTTTGCATCCAATGTGCTTATATTACCAAATTTTTATTTTGTTCAAAATAATCCTAAGCAGTATTTTGTCTCCTTAATGGTCCTAGTTACCAATTCAGGTTAGCTGTTTTTGATTAATTTTTATGGCAATTTTCAGTTATTTCTATTCTTTTAAGTATGAACAGTATTTTAAATTTAGCAGTGTATTGATGTTTGCTTTTTATTTTTATTTTATGTTATTTATTTTATTCAAAATTGTTTGGGCATTGATTCTTTTGTGAATAATGCAAAGGTATTGGATAAAATTCCTGTGAATGGGGTTTATTTCCTTTTTAAAATGAATCTGAGGGCCGGCATTCTTTACTGGGATGTGAATTCTGTAGAGTAAATGTGAGAGCACTCCTGTGTGCTAGGAATCGTTCTCAATGTCCAACTATATATCCATAAAGTGGAACAACAATGTCTGTGCCTTTGTGAAATCTAATCTCAATGAGAGGCATGAACAATAAATAGATAAACAAACAAAGTAAATATATAAAATAGTGTCAGGAATGGACAAGGGTTGTTGAGAAAAATGGAACAAAATGAAACCAAAATTCGAGTTGAGTTCAGGTTCTTTGCCTCTTGAATCAAAGAAAAAGTTCCATGGACAAAGAGATGAATGAAAGTAAGGGTTTATTACAGAAAAGCTCACTGCTGCAGGGAGGGGACCCAAGCAGGTTGCAACAACAGTTCTGTAGTCTAAGGATTTATACATGCCCTGCTAACTTCCCACTGATTGTCTCAAAAAATTTGGCCTTACAACATCCATACATTTTAAGCTTCAGGGCTCCCATCTATTTTCCCACCCTGTGTGTTCAGCCTGGAATCAGGGCTCTTTGTTCTTGTGATTTTACTTGGGGCAGGGTGTGGTTGACAAACTGGTTCCTTTCAACATCTGTAGTATCCAGCTGTACCTCCCCTTTACATTCCTCTCCCCTAGTTTCTTCCTTGACTGCTTAACTGCTTCTAACTCCTCCTTATCCCCCTCTGATTAGGAGTCCCTAACTGCTGTTAGGGAAGAGGGATGACACCCACTCTAACTACTTTCAGTTGGTAAGGAGTATTGTTGATGGCAACAGTTGTTAGGGATCCATTGGAGGTGGGTGATTTAAGGGGCCATGGGAGATAGGGGCTCTCTTTAAGGGTTCTATTTCCATGACCATGTGCAGCTTGATGGGTTCTAGGTAAGAGAGTATAAATTGAGTTAAACAGTTGAGTATACAGGGGCCAAACAATAATGCCAGGAGCAGGCAGGCCAGTGTTCCCCAAACAGGTTAAAGTTATAAGAGTAACAAGGGAAACATATCATGGATTTGGCAAAAATTTCAGGAGATAGAGCACAAGTTCTTTTAACCATACAACCTGTTTAAGAATAGCCTGTGTTTATGATGGCAGCTGACAGGACAGCAGGAGAAGAGAGTGTGACAGACTAAAGAAACGAGGGGAGCAAGTGTGGATGTGTGTGGTTAGTGTGTGGGTGCGTGAGGGACAGATAGATATCTCAGGGGTCCCAGGGACTGGCAGATCGGGCTCACCTAGATGGAGAGCCCTTGCTACCACCGGGGGCAACCCCACATCAGCTTGTCTTTGGCACAGAAAGCACACCATCTTGTAGATGGGAGCAAAGGAGGCCAGGAGTGATGCCACACCAACATCCCAACTGACCTCAGGCAGCACCCCCAGACCTGGTCAGGGAGCCACTTGCCAGCCATAACCCACATCGAACCATCACTGTGCCCTGGCAGGGAGTAACTCTGTACCACAATATGGGTCCCAGATGTCTTCAGTGAGAGCGCATCAGACAGACCTCTGGAGCTGAGCCTCCTAACCAGAGCCCAAACCCAGTGTTCCAGGATCCCACGCTACAGGTCCTTGCATTGTGAGTGCAAGTCACAGGTTCCCGACTCTCTACTCCATCCCTGATACCAATACAGAACCTCAGCCAGGTGTGTCCTACAACCCTGCCCAGACAGAGCCCTAGCTAGGCTAGCTCCCCACCCCTTGCACAGACTGAGGACACTCCACCACCAGCTTTGCACTCTGCCTCCAGCTTAGGCAGAGCTCTTGCAGGGTGAGTGCCCAGCCCCTTACACAGACTGAACACGTTCCAGCACCAGCTTTGTGTTCTGCAACCAACTTAGGCCAAGCCTGTGCAAGGTGAGCACCCCACCTCTGGCACAGTCTGAGTGTGCTCTGCCACCAGATTTGCACTTCTCCTCCAGTTTAGGCAGAGCCTTTGCAGGGCAAGTACCCCACCTCTGGCACAGACTGTGTGCACCCCACTGCCAGCATAGGAAGATCCCATGCAGGGCAAGTGCCCAGCCCCCAGCATAGACTTGCATGCTCCATTAGCAGACAGAGCCCTCGCTGGGCGAGTGCCTCACACCCCGACAAAGACAGAGTGTGCTCCACTGCCAGCACAGATAGAGCCATTGGCTGGTGCACACGCCGCCCCCAGCATAGACAGAGCCGTCACCCAGCGCACACCCTACCCACAGCCCAAGTCAAAGCTGCTGGTGAGAACTGGCATGCCAAATCACAGGTCACAGGTCCATGCTGCAAGTGAACTGCCAGAAGGACCTAGGGTAGAATCCTGCCTTAGGGGCTAAAGGAGCACAGTGAACTGCATGCCAGAGGGCTCTGGGCTCTCACAGAGAGTTGCAACTAGGGGTACTGTGCACTCACCCCCACCAACCCTGAGAAATGGATAATTGAGGAACCATAATTGTGGGAGAAGGGGATACAACTCAGAGCAGAGACAAAAAAGGTGTGAAACTCAAGGCAGACCCAGCCCTGGGGCTAGTGAGTCCATGACCATTAAATTGCAAGGGGCCTCAACAGCTCTGACACAAAGCAGGTAGCCCAGGGCCAGAAAGAGACAGAAAAAAGGGGAGACAAAATAAAAAAAATAATAAAAAAAGAAAAGAAAAGGAGGAATCACCAGAAGAGAAACTAAATGAAACACAGGCATGCAATAAGGCAGAAAAAGAATTCAGAATAAGGGTCATACAATTCATAAACTGGATGGATGAGAAAATGAAAAACCTATGTAAGAATTAGGAAGAAATAAAGAGTAATATAGCTACAATAAAAACCTCCATGGAATCTTTCAATAGTAGACTGGGAGAAGCAGAGGACTGAATTAGTGAATTAGAAGACAGGGAAGCAAAACGTACCCAATCTGAACAGCAATTTGAGAAAAAAATCAAAAGACAGGAGGATAGCCTGAGGGAGCTCTGGGACAATATGAAACAAAGCAACATATGAATAATAGGGATGCCAGAAAGACAAGAAGAAGAGCAAGGTTTAGAAAACCTATGTGAAGAAATAATGTCAGAAAACTTCCCTGATGTGGGGAAGGAAAAAATTACACAAGTGCAGAGAGTCCCAAACAAGATGGAACCCAAAGACCCACACCAAGACATGTCATAATTACAATGGCTAACGTTAATGACAAAGGCAGAATCTTAAAGGCTGCAAGAGAGATGCAGAAAGTTACTTACTAAGGATCTCCCATTAGATTATCAAATTATTTCTCAACAGAAATGCATCAGGCCAGAAATGAATGGAAGGAAGTATACAAAGTGATGCAAAACAAGGAACTGAATCCAAGAATACTTTACCCAGCAAGGCTATAATTTAATATTGAAAGGGAAGTCAAGAGCTCCACAGACAAAAAAGGCTAAAGGAATTTATCACTACCAAGCCACCCATGCAAGAAATACTAAAGAGACTGTTGTAAAAAGAAGGAAAAAAGGGGGGGTGGGGAGAAGGAACAGAAGGCACAAAAAAATAAAAATGGCTACAAACAACTGGCACAATAACTTTAAATATAAATGGACTAAATGCTCCAAACAAAAGACATCAAGTGGCTGAATGGATAAGAAAACCTGACCCATATATATACTGTCTATGAGAGACCCACCTCAGAACAAGAGATTCACACGGACTGAAAATGAAGGGATGGAAAAATAATTTTCAGGCAAATGGAAAAAAAAAAGCTGGGATAGCAATACTTATGTCAGACAAAATAGACCTCAAAGTGAAGGCCATAACAAGAGATAAAGAAGCCCACTTCATAACACTAAAGGGATCCATACAACAAGAGGATATAATTCTGGTAAAAATATATGCACCCAATGCAGGAGCACTCAAATATGTAAAAAAACTTCTGGAAGATATCAAGGGAGAGATCCACAAAAATACAGTCATAGTAGGGGACTTTAATACCCCACTGACATCACTAGATAAATCTTCAAGGAAAAAAAAATCAGTAAAGAAACAGCAATCCTAAACAACTCACTAGATCAGATGGACTTAATTGACATGTGCAGAACATTTCACCCCAAAGCTATAGAACATACATTCCTCTCAAGTGAACATGGGGCATTTTTAAAGATAGACCACATATTGGGTCAAAGGCAAAGTCTCTTCAAATTCAAGAAGATTAAATTCATATCAAGCATCTTCTCAGACCACAAAGGCATAATATTAGAAATAAACTACAATAAAACAACCAAAAAAATTCCATCACTTGGAGGCTGAATAGAATGGTATTAAACAATGATTGGGTTAATAAAGAGATCAAAGAATAAATTAAAAACATCCTGTAAACAAATGACAATGAAAACACAACAATCCAAAATTTATGAGACATAGTGAAAGCAGCCCTGAGAGGGAAGTTCATAGCATTACAGGCCTACCTCAAAAAACAAGAAAAAATGGTAATAAATTATCTAACTCTACAACTTAAAGAATTAGAAAGAGGTCAACAAGAAAAGCCCAGAGTGAGCAGAAGGAAGGAGGTAATAAAGATCAGAGCAGAAATAAATGGCATAGAGATAAAAAACAAAACAAAACAAACCTAAAAAACAAAAACAACAATACAAAAGATCAATGAAATGAAGAGCTGGTTCTTTGAAAGGATAAACAAGATAGATGAACCTCTAGGCAGGGTCACCAAGAAACAAAGAGAGAGGACCCAAATAAACAAAATTCAAAATGAAAGAGGTGATGTAACAACTGACCCCACAGATATTGGGGTCAGTTGTTTGTAAAAAAAAATAGTATAAACAACTCTACTCCAACAAACTGGACAACCTTGACGAAGTGGACACATTCCTAGAAAAATACAAGCTTCCAAAACTCAACGAGGAAGATTAAAAAACCCTCAATAGGCTGATAGCTACTGATGAAATTGAAACAGAATTCAAAAAGCTTCCAGCAAACAAAAGCCTGGGGCCAGATGGCTTTACAGGGGAGTTTTACCAAACATTCAAAGATGAACTAAAATCTATCATTCTCAGACTATTCCAAAAAATTCAAGAGGAAGGAACACTTTCAAGCTCTTCCTATGAAGACAGCATTACCCTAATCCCAAAACCAGATAAAGAGACTACAAAGAAAGAGAATAACAGGCCAATATCCCTGATCAACATAGATGTTAAAATCCTCAACAAAATTCTAGCAAATTGGATCCAGCATTACATTAGAAAGATCATACACCATGACCAAGTGGGAGTTATTCAATGGATACAATGGTGGTATTATATCCATGAAACAATAAATGTGATACATCACATAAACAAACAGAGAGACAATCATATCAATTGATGCAGAAAGGGCATTTGACAAAATTCAACACCCTTTCCTGATGAAAACTCTCAGCAAAGTAGGAATAGAGGGATCATATCTCAACATAATAAAAGCCTTATGTGACTAACCTACAGCCAACATTATACTCAATGGGCAAAAGCTAAAACCATTTCCCCCAAGAACAGGAACAAGACAAGGATGCCCACTTTCACCACTCCTGTTCGACATATACTAGAAGTGCTACCCATAGCAATCAGACAAGAAGAAGTAAGAAAAGGCATCCAAATTGGAAAAGAGGAAGTAAAGTTGTCAGTATTGGCAGATGATATGATATTGTACATAGAAAAGCCTCAAGACTCCATGAAAGAAACTACTAGAGCTAATAAATGAATTTGGCAATGTAGCAGGATACAAAATTAACACCCCAAAATCTATGGCCTTTTTATACACCAATAATGAACTCACAGAGAGAGAAACTATAAAAACAATCTCATTTACCATTGTACCAAAAAATTAAGATACCTAGAAATAAATTAAACAAAGAGGTAAAGGACCTGTACTCAGAAAATTACAGGATGCTGAAAAAAGAGATAGAGGAAGACATCAACAGAAGAATATACCATATTCATGGATTGGAAGAATCAATATCATTAAAATGTCCATACCACCCAAAGCAGTCTGTAGATTCAATGCAGTCTCCATTAAAATACCAACGGCATATTTCAAAGACTTAGAACAAACTCTTCAAAAATTCATCTAGAATAAAAAACGGCCCCGAATAGCCACGGCAATCCTGACAAAGAAGAACAAAGTTGGAGGGATCACAATACCAGATATCAAGCTATATTACCAAGCCACGGTTCTCAAAACTGCCTGGTACTGGCACAAGAACAGGCATATAGATAAATGGAACTGAACAGAGAACCCAGAAATCAACCCAAGCCATTATGCTCAATTAATATTTGACAAAGGAGACAAGAGCACACAATGGAGTCAAGACAATCTCTCAATAAATGGTGTTGGGAAAATTGGACATATACATGCAAAACAATGAAATTGGAACAACAATTTACACCATTCACAAAAATAAACTCAAAATGGATAAAGGACTTAAACATAAGACAGGAAATCATAAAAATCCTAGAAGAAGCCAGGGGCAGCAAAATAACAGAAGTTTGTTTTAGCAATATCTTTACTGATACAGCTCCTATGGCAATGGAAACTAAGGAGAAAATAAACAAATGAGACTACATCAAAATAAAAAGCTTCTGCACAACAAAAGAAACCACGAACAAAACAACAAGAAAGCCCACTGCTTGGGAGAACATATTTGCAGATGTTCTATCTGATGAGGGTTTAATCTCCAAAATTTATAGGGAACTCATACAAGTTAACAAAAGGAAGATAAACAATACAATAAAAAATGGGCAAAGAACCTAAATAGACACCTAAAGAGGAAATACTGAAAGCCAAGAGACATATGAAAACATACTCAAAGTCACTAATCATCTGAGAGATACAAATCAAAACAACAATGAGGTACCATCTCACACCTGTCAGAATGGCTATCATCAACAAATCAACAAATGACAAGTGCTATAGAAATTATTATTTCCCCATATGAATAAGTACGTATCCCTTTGGTAAGCTGAGAAAAGGAGCCCTCATGCACTGCAGGTGGGAATGCAGACAGGTGCAGCCACTGTGGAAAACAGTATGATGTTTCCTCACAAAGTAAAAATGGAACTTCTATTTGACCCAGGAATCCCACTTCTAGGAATATATCCCAAGAAAACAGAAACACCAATCAGAAAAGATATATGTACCCCTATGTTCATAGCAGCACAATTTACAATAGCTAAAATTTGGAAACAGCCTAAATGCCCATCAGCAGATGAGTGGATTAGACAACTGTGGTACATCTACACAATGGAATACTACACTGCTGTAAAAAAAGGAATTCTTAGCATTTGCAACAGCGTGGATGGAACTGGAGAGGATTATGCTAAGCTAAGTAAGTCAGTTAGAGAAAGATAAATATCACATGATCTCACTCATTTGTGGAATATAATGAGCAACATAAACTGATGAGAAAAATAGAACCAGTCACTGAAGCATTGAACAGACTGTCCAAACTATGAGGGAAGGTGGGGGATTTGGGGGTGAGAGATCAACCAAAGGACTTGTATGCATGCATATGAATGAGCATAACCAATGGATACAGACTTGCGGGGGAGGCATGTGATGGGGGTGGGGATGGATGGGGAGAGGTCAATGTGGGGGAAAAGGAGACTTATGTGATACTTTTAACAATAAATAATTAAAAGAAAAGAGTAGCCTGTGTTCAAAGAGCTGTTGAGATATATATATATATATATATATATATGTATGTATATGTGTGTGTGTGTGTGTGTGTGTGTGTGTATGTGTATGTATGTGTATGTATATATATATATATATATATATATATATATATATATATATATATATATATCAGGAGGAATTGGCAATAGCACAGAGGCTACCTTGCTCAGCGAGGAGGTAGTCTAGGGCTATTATATGATCTAGAACCATGTGAGCTAGGGAATATAGTGACCTCTGCATGCTTTTGAAATTCAATCCTGTATCTTAGCTATCTTGTGAAATAGAGATTGTTAGGTTAGCAAGGAAGACTGAGTTAAGAATGATCCCTGTGGTCATGACTGCAAGGGCTGCCACTAGTGTTGTAATTCCTATGGCAATCAGGGTTATGGGCTCGCACTTGGGCCTAACTAATATCCCCAAGGAATGATGATCTTAATAAATCTGTAACTGGGTATTGTTTAGAATGAAGACTGAGGATTCATTTAGTTTTATCTGTCCAATTGCACAATAACCACAGGATTTATGAGGATATAGTAACTGCATTCCCAGGCAGAATTATTATTTCCCCATATGAATAAGTAAGTATCCCTTTGGTAAGCATAAAAGTCCTGAGGAATTGGGGATGGAAGTGTTGAGGAGCAAACAAATAGAAAATCTGTCCAGGCCAGTTTGATTTTTGGTACTTGAGGGATTCACAAAAAATTCACAGGTCTGATTGAGTTATGAAACCATCAACTAAACTGATGGTATTTGACCCCTTGTTCAGTGAAGTTACAGGAATTAATATTCATTATAGTGCAATTTGTAGTGCCATTAATGGCAGACACAGGGGACCCATCACAAGTTCTCGTGTATGTCATCCTGTTAGAAAAGGAGCAGATAGTTCATTGAGCAATTTTACAGCAATAACCCAGACCAGATCCTGTGAACCTAAACACCGGAGGTCTGGAGCAGAAATTATCCCTGATCTGATTATAGGTGCTGTCCACAGATAGGACAACCTAGTGATCAAAGGTGGTATGGGAATGAGGGAATTAGTGAAAGTAAGAGGTTGCCTAATCAGAATAAGATTAGCCATCTCCCTTCTTTCTAGGATCCTAAATTTCAGCAATATTGATTCTTGGCCTCTATAGGCTATGGAAGCATAGCCAGCAATTGGGCCATTAGTGGAACACTGAAATGCCAGTTTGGCTGTCGGCTCCCATTTGTGCATGGCTGGAATCTCCTTCTGGGCAGCCTTAATAATTTGGTATAGGGGATGGCTATCTCCTATACCCTAGCAACCATAGTCTTCAAAATCCTGTTATGCCCCCAAAGCCTCTCATCTGTTTCAGAGTGTGGGGCAGGGAAAAGGAATAAATAGGCTTGATTCTATCCTCTCCTAGTGCCCTAGTTCCTTTAGTCTAAACTAGGACCAGATATGTCACAGATGTCTGACAAAGTTGTGCTTTAGTTCTTGAGACCTTATATCCTCTTTCTGCTGGGAAATTAAGTAAAGCTCTCATACTTTCTTGAGAAACTTCCTCTGAAGTAGCACAGAGCAGGATATCATCAACATATTTTATAACTTTGGTCTGCAGGTGGTCAAACTGACACAAATCCTGAGCCAATGCTTAGCCAAACAGATGAGGGCTATCCCTGAAACCCTGGGGCAAAACAGTTCTAATCATTTGTGTTGACTGGTCAGGAGGTCTTCGAATACAAAGAGAAATTGAGAGTCAGGATATAAGGGTATGCAAAAGAAGGTATCTTTATGGTCCAATACTGTAAACCACTCAGTGTCTTCTGAAATCTTGGATTATAAGGCATAAAGATTGGCGACTACAGAATGTACAAAGATTACTGTCTCATTTGTTAAACTGAGGCTTTTGGACAAGCTTCCATTCTCCATTGGGCTTTTGGATTCCCAGAAAAGGAGTGCTACATGGGCTATTACAGGGTTTCAACAAGCTTGTGTCTTTCAACTTGTCTATTATAGCCTGTAATCCCTTCCTTGCCTCTGGCTTGAGGGGGTACTGTTTCTGATGTGGGAAGCAGGCTAAATCCCTGAAGTGTATCCGAGCAGGGATTGCCCCAACCACTCTGAAAACTTTTCCTTTGGTGGCCCATAGCTGGAGATCAATCTCCGTCTCCACCAGGGGGAGACAAAGTACTCATTCTGGCATTTTACCTATGGTAGTTTCTGAAGGGGGCTAAAATGACTTGTCCTAGCAAGGGAGTTGGGCTTTCTGGCATGATCAGGAAGGCATGTGAGAAAACCAGGTTGTCCCAATTGCAACTCAAAGGCTGTGAAAAATGCCTAGTTACTGGCTTCTCAGACACACATCTTACAGTTGCTCTATGGGAGGAACAGAAGCTGGGATTGGAGAGGAGGACCGATAAGGTGGCTTCAGTGTCAAGGAGGAAGTCAATTTCCTTCCCCTCAATGGTCAGGGCTACCCAGGGCTTCTTTCTGGAGATGATCGACCATGTCACAGCCGGGTAGGACAGCCCTGGGACCCATCAATCCTGCTGTTGAAACATTTGGGATGGTGGATCCATCCCCAGGGGCCTTTGCCCCTTTGGTCAGTGATACCCCTTGCAGATGATACAAGGCTGAAGTAGCCTTATCTTTCCCTGAGGATAATCCCTTCGGATATGTCCCCATTGGCCACAGCTATAGCATGTGGCAACAGGGTTTCTACAGCCTCAGGGACCCTGACTTCTGATATTTGCTTCCTGAAGTTCTGTGACTAGAACCTCTGCCTTCCTCTTGTCTCTTGCCTCCTTTTCCTCAGCCTCCCAATGGTCCCTATTATACTAGTAAAAGACCAAAGTGGCAACCTTCTCTAGGGGCTGATTGCCAATTTCTATAAATTTCTCTTAATATCTGGAGATGATTGAATAACAACTTTATCCTTTAAGATGAATTGGCCCTCAAAGTAATCTGGGAACATGGAAGTGTATTTCGTCAATACACTGAGCAGCTCCATAAAGCTTGAGGCATTTTCTTCCTTCCCTGGAATTATAGATGAGAGCTTGGAGTGGTTTAGACTAGAGAACACAGACTTGGAAGTGTTTATGAACCCAATCCCTTAAGGCAGTATCTGGATCCCAACCAGGATCCTGGGTAGGAACCGCTTGCCTTCTGGTGGGACAGTGGGCTTTTTGGCTTTTTCCTTCTCTCTCAGCCCCCCCCCCCCCCCAATATACAATATACATGATGTGTATATTGCACTGTGTGCCTACTACCCCAAATCAGATCATCTTTCATCACCATGTATTAGGCACCTTTTATCCCTTACTACACCTACCCCCTCCCCTCTGGTAACCACCACACTATTGTCTGTGTCTATCAGTTTCAGTTTTATATTCCACATATGTGGGAAATCATACATTTCTTATCGTTTATTCTGACTGACTTGTTTTGCTTAGCATATTTTCAAGGTCCATTCATGTTGTTACAAATGGCAGTATTTCATCTTTTCTTATGGCTGAGTAGTATTCCATAATATATATGTACCATATCTTCTTTATCCAATCTTCTATTGTAGGTACTTCAGTTGTTCCAATGTTGGCCATTGTGAATAATGCTGCAATGAACATAGGGGTGCATATATCTTTGCAAATAAATGTTTTCACATTTTTTGGTAGATATCCAGGGGAGGGGTTGGTGCTAGGTTATATAGTAACTTTATTCTTAATTTTTTGAGGAACCTCTATACTCTCTTGCATAGTGCTGTACCATTTTGCATTCCTACCAGCAGTAAATGAGGGTTACTTTTCTCCACAACCTCTCTAACATTTATTACCTGTCTTGTTT
The DNA here is from genome assembly GCA_026230045.1 of Corynorhinus townsendii. NCBI lineage: Eukaryota > Metazoa > Chordata > Mammalia > Chiroptera > Vespertilionidae > Corynorhinus > Corynorhinus townsendii. The sequence continues at coordinate 109,205,592 of JAPDVU010000002.1, forward strand.
GATAACAGCCATGCTATTAGGTGTGAGGTGGTATCTCATTGCTGTTTGATTTGCATTACAGCTAGTGAGTTTGATCATCTTTTCATATATATGTTGGCCATTTGTAAAATAAGAACCTTGAGATGGAAATAATATCCTGGATTATCCCAGTGGGCCTGATATAATTGAAAGAGTCCATTATAAGAAAGCAGCAGGAGATCATAATGAGTAGTAAGAGATATGATCAAGGAAGCAAGAAGATAGACTAATGTGATATAGGAAGAGCCAAAGAATTCTAGTCCTCTAGAAGCTGAAAAGGCAAGGAAACAAATGCTTCCCTCAGAGCTTCTAGAAGGATCCATCCCTGTCAATACCTTGATTTTAGCCCTGTGAGACTCATCTCAGATATTTAACTTCAAGAACAATTTAAAAAATGATGATTTGTACTGTTTTAAGTCATTAAGTTTATGCTAGTGTATTAAAGCAGTAATAGGAAACTAATATAACTTCTTACTTTTAAAAGTTTTGTTATTATAAAACTAGAGGTCTGGGGCATGAATTTGTGCATGGGTGGGGTCCCTCAGCCTGGCTGGTGATCAAGGCCTATTGGGGGGTGGCTAGCTGGGGGGATGGACCATGAGAGGTTGGCTGGCCAGCAGGGGGGGAGGGACTGCAGGGGGTTAGCCAGCCTCCCACCAGAGACAATTGGGGGGCTGGCTAGTAGGGGTGGGGGCGATGGGAGGTTAGCTGTGGGAATGCACTGACCACCAGGGACAGCTCCTGCATTGAGCGTCTGTCCCCTGGTGGTCAGTGTGCATTATAGCAACTGGTCGACTGGTCATTCTGGTCATTCAGTCATAATGGTTGCTTAGGCTTTTATATATATAGATTTAAAATTACATCTATGGCTCATGTTACATTCCTATTGGACAGTTCTGGTCTGCATATTATTTTTATTATATTGTAATAACATTTTTTCTTTCATAGGTTGATTAAATATTTCAGTGTAAATATTTCACTTACTCTTTTCATAAGAAAGTTTTCTTGATAGGTTTTAATCAATTGGTGATATTCAAATGCTTTGAATTTTTCTAGGTGATGCTAGGGCTAAAGAAGTATTGGACATACTCTAGTTCATGATGTGATAAGAGGAGCCCATATAGGAATTCATAAAACACAAACATAAGGAAACTGATTGGTCATAGGCTTCATGAGGAATATAGATTTGAGATGAGGCTTCAGTGATGGATTAATCTAATATGGTGGAATGTGATTTGAAATAAGAACATATCATGGAGCATGAAGAGTACACTGAATAGAAGTATAAAGGAGACAGAAAGTTAAAACACCATAGGTAAAACTTAAAAAAATATATTTAATTTCCTTGTTTATTACAACTAACCTAAAGTTGCTATCAAACTACTCTTCTCGGTAAAAGGGCTGATGCATGGGTGGGGGCATGAAAAACACACAAACTACTTCAATATTTTCAGTATTCTATTGACATTTTTAGAAAAATTTTGGAAGAAAAATAAAAAGAAATGAGGAAATTTTCACTATAGTGGACAAAGTGTCTGAGAAATTAAAACAGAAAATGAATTTAAATAAATACTAGTAGATGCCTATAAAGGTAGAGTGTAAAAACCCAAGATCAAGAGAAGAGCTTGACATAGATCCAAGATGGCGGCGTAAGTAAACACCTAAACTACTGCCTCCCACAACAATTTAAACTGCAACTAAAAGACAAAACGTCTATCACCCAGAACCACGGGAAAGCTGGCTGAGTGGAAGTTCTACAACTAGAAGGAAAGAGAAAAGAGCATGGAGACGTGCACGAGTGCTGAAAAGCTGAGGTACAGAGCCGTGTGATCCAGGCTGGCTGCGGGCAACTGGGTGCCTTGCTTTTTTCAACCTGAACGGAGACAAGCCCCCAATTACTCTGAAATCCAGTCTCTGGGGAGACGCGGGGGAACCAAACTCCTACAGGGAGAAGCTGGACTGTCTGCCAGTGAGGGTGGCTTGCTTGCAGAGCTGCGCGCAGGAATCATTGTTTACTGCACTGGGGCACGGGACTCGCGGAATGCTGTTGGGGACACAGAGCCAGCTAACTAGCAGCCATTGCTGTTTGTCACGCCCTAACCTAGTGACACCCTGAGGCCCCGCCCTGCACAACCTACAAACCCACCCAAGCTCCAAGCAGCCGAGTTAGCATAAGAAAAGCCTGCCCTATCGCAGCTTAACCTAGCAAACTTGCAGCCTGGGTCAGACAGCTCCAAAACCTCCAAACCCCAAGCAAAGAGGAGAAAACTGCAGCTCTCACTGTAGCTCCTGCTGAGTGGCCTCAGACAGTAGCTGACCTGCACCCCATTGGAGATCCAGAAGCCAGTGTACCTAGTGGTCAGTGTGAGACACCAGATTTCAACTCCTCACATCCATAAGTGACACATTCAAGAGGCAGACTCAGTGAGCACCAAAGCCCCACTGAAACAAGTCCTGCCCCATAAGCGTGTCTTCAGCGCAGCAGTTCTTCCATTATAGACACAGGGAGTGCTCACAGCTAATTGGCCTGGAGGTCAATTCCTCCCAGCGTACCAACAGCAATTCAGGCTTAACTACACCAAGACTTTGCACTCAGCCCACAAAGGGGTGTACCAAGAGCGTCCACATCAGGTGATTGGGGAGGCTGAGCTACTGCCCCCTATAGGTCACCTACCACACAAAGCCACTCCATCAACACAGGGAAGCAGCCAAAATGTGGAGACAAAGAAACATGTCACGAATGAAAGAAACGGAGGAAAGCAAACTACTGGATGACATAGAGTTCAGAACCACATGTATAAGGTTACTCAAGAATCTTCCTAAAACCGCTGAGAAACTTGATGAGACCTTCAAGGAACTTAATGAGAATGCCAAAAAAATGGAAAAGGATCAGTCAGAAATGAAGCATACACTGTCTGAAATAAAGAATATACAGAAACTCAACTGTAGATCAACGTACCCCAAGAATCAAACCAAAGATCTGAAATATGTGGAAACAAAAAACATCCAACCAGAGAAACAAAAAGAAAAAAGAATCCAAAAATATGAAGATAGTGTAAGGAGCCTCTGGGACAACTTTAAGCGAACCAACATCCGAATTTTTGGGGTGCCAGAAGAAGGGAAAGAGCAAAATATTGAAAACCTATTAGAAGAAATTATGACAGAAAACTTTCCCTACCTGGTGAAAGAAATAGACTTACAAGTTCAGGAAGCACACAGAACCCCATACAAGAGGAATCCAAAGAGGACCACACCAAGACATAATTAAAATGCCAAGGGCAAAAGACAAAGAGAGAATATTAAAAGCAGCAAGAGAAAAACAGTTAATTACCTACAAGGGAGTACCCATACGACTGTCAGCTGATTTCTCAACAGAAACTATGCAGGCCAGAAGGGAGTGGCAAGAAATATTCAAAGTGATGAACAGCAAGAACCTACAACCAAGATTACTCTACCCAGCAAAGCTATCATTCAGAGTTGAAGGTCAGATAAAGAGCTTCACAGACAAGAAAAAGCTAAAGGAGTTCATCGCCACCAAACCAGGATTACATGAAATGCTGAAGGGTATTCTTTAAGAAGAAGAAGAAGAAGAAAAAGGTAAAGATAAAAATTATGAACAACAAAATGACATCAAATACATACCTACCAACAAATGAATCTAAAAATCAAGTGAATAAAAAATCTGAAGAACAGAATGGACTAGTGAATATAATAGAATCAGGGACATAGAAAGGGAGTGGACTGACGATTCTCAGGGGAAGCAGGTGTGAGGGGTGCGGGAAGAGATTGGACAAAAATCTTACTCCTATGGATGAAGACAGTGGCGGCGGTTAAGGGCATGGGGTGGGGTGGGGAATCAGGTGGAGGGGAGCTATGGGGGGGAAAAAAAAGGAACACCTGTAATAATCTGAACAATAAAGATTTATTTTTAAAAAAAAGAGAAGAGCTTGGAAATAGGGAGCTATGGAAGGTTTTTGAGGAGGACAATGATATGATAAAAAGATGTTTAGGAAGATTCTTATAGAAATATTTTCCATGCTGGTTTAAATAAATTGGGTGCTTAAGTGAAAAAACAATGAGCAAGGAAATTTTAAAGGGTAAGGGTGATAGATAAGCTAACCTAGAGAAACCCAAACCACCTAAAGCTTCTGGTTTTTTTTAAGGAGAACTTTAGTGTAGCATTTTAAAAGTTATTAAAATGACCTGGTGAGGTTCAGCTCTATTACTAATATTAAAGTTATAGCCATACTTTAAAATATTTTCTTATATTTCTAGGGATGGGTAATAGTATAGAATAAAGGCTACTAGCTGTGGAATAAATATGGTTTGAATCAAACCCTGCAACTTATCTGGAAGTTACATCTCTTCTGTTAGCTTTCATTTCTTCATCTAAAAAGGGGGTCATTAATCTCTTCACAAAATGTTACCTTAATGATTAAAGGAGAAATAATATATTTAATATTCAGCATACCACAATAAGGTCCAAGAGAATGTAAGAGTATTTTATTCATTTAGATTCCATGAATCCAATTACACAGTGTCTGCAAAAACAGAGAGGGGATTTCCCCTGTTTTGGATTGAACGCATCTCCACTATCCCAGGAGAGGCCATAACTAAAATGCAAAGAGAATCAAAAGTAAATAATTATTGGCCTTTAATTTTATAAGGATATAATCTCCAGAGTTTTAAGAGCAGCACCGAATTTTGACTACCAGATTTTTGTCTTACTTGTTGACTTTAGAACCCAAACCCTGTTTAAATGTAACTTCAGTGTAGAAGTCGTATAAGTTCAATTTCAAGTGTTTCCTAAACACACTCAAGAAAATTTATTAAATCCTATGAGAATCAATGTCAATACAGTCTCTGCCTATGACTAAATTTGACAATCAGCAAACTATAGTCCAATATCCTCCAGTGTTGGTGATGAAGATGTGACCTCAGATTACATCTTGCAGTGTCTAATTAATGAGAAACCATCCTATAGATGAGAAAGGTTGTGTTTTCTGCTATTCTTTTGTTACAAAGACTGTGATCATTAGGTGAGTTATTATGTTGAATTGAACTGGGAAGATCCTCCTCTCTCTCCCTCCCGCCCGCCGAACCACAAAGGTGAATAACTGCCTCATATTTGCCAGCAAATTCTTTATGATTTGGAATAAAATGGGCCTTGTCTAGGCACATACACTGTTATATTATCTGATGTAGTCATTTTATTTCTTTTCATACTTTTTGTTGTGTTCTGTATGTACATAATATATGTATCTCTTGATTTGCTTTGTTAGAGACTATAAATGAAAGTCCCAAAACAATCTTGAAAATTATGTAGTGAAACAAGAATTGGAAACATTTTTTTTCTCCTTATCATCATTGTTGCTTTTAAGTGAATGAATGTACACTTCTTGCTGACTGCAATAAAAGCCATTAAAAAGCTGTTCCCAGCTAAAAGGTTTCAATACATAGGGAATTATATCATTTGCTTTATTTCCACCCCCTTAACAGAGACAGACATGGTTATAATAACCAAATCAAAAAACATTTGTTTAAATGATTTGTAATCAGTACTGCTGTTGTCCATGGAAGTTGTGAGTAGTTTTACACTCTTAAAACCTTGTACTTGGGTTTGCTATCAATTTGAGCACAATTATTATAATGTTAACATTACACTGAGTGGCCAGATTATTATGATCTCTGAATGCATACTAATCTGAATAATCTGGCCACTCAGTATGTATATACATATATATATACATATATATATTAGAGGCCCGGTGCATGAATTCATGTATGGGTGGGATCCGGCCAGCCTGGCCAGGGGGAGAGGACATGGGCAGTTGGCCAGCCTGCCTGCTGGTCGAACTCCTGGTCAAGGGGACAATTTGCATACTAGCCTTTTATTATATAGGATATACACTGAGTGGCTAAATTATTATGCATTTAGAGATCATAATAATCTGGCCACTCAGTGTATAATAAAAGAATGAATAAATACCATATTAATAAGTCTTTCAAATGTGAATACAATGTGATGATAAAAAATGCAATCTGAATAACAAATATCAAACACAAATAGTAGAAAAGAAACAAAGGAAAAAGAAAACACATGAAATTAGTGGTGAACTGGAACAACCTACAGTAAAGATGAAAGAATATTATAAGTAAGTCATATTATCATATGACATTTTCCCTCTGAACAGCACAATTTCCTGGTAGAGAATCAGGTTAATGTATTTTTATCATCTCATTTTAGCACATTTCTTGAATACTAATTCTAAAATAATGAAAAAGTTTGCAAACCAATATATTTCTAATTGTGATGAATTTATTCAGCATAAGAAAACATTTAACTTGGTTTGTCAGGCAACTGGTCTATTTTTACAGTTTCAAACATTGCCCTGATGTAAGTTATTTGGGATAAACAAACCATTTGCATGGCACTTTTAAATGTACAGAATGCTTTCATCTAAATTCTTATTTTATCTTAGCAATAATCTTGTGAGGTAATGGATGAGGTGATCAGAGCCATTGCTTTCCAGGGGATAATGCAAAAATTGATCACCATATACTCTCTCTCTTTCTCTGCCAACTGGAGCCACTCTTTTTTTCTAAAAGATAATACCCTCCTGGAAATGAATATTCATCATATTGGGACATTTACTGCCTTAGATTACTTCTCAGCAAGCAGTAACCTTGGCACATACATTTTCCTTAAAATAAAATAAAATAAAATAAAATAAAATAAAATAAAATAAAACCTGTAAACTGGGTCTGCAGGAAGAGCGGAGTAGCAAAGGAACAAGAAATATTCCAATTGTGTGGCTTTTTGGCAAGAAGTGGGATATGCTTATCTGCAAGGAAATGTCTAAATTAATACCTTGTTGTTTTCAGATATTAGGGATCCACTGAATTTAGGAATGGTAGCGAGAGAAAAATACAATATCTTCAATCTTTCACAAAATGGGTTTACTCTATAATTTAAATGATTTTAAAATTAAGTTCTACAGTAAGAAAATTAGCAGTAGTTTAAAATTAGAGTAAGAGCTATATTGCTCTGACAGGATACTTTTTTCCCCCATGAAATTGGAATGCTAACCAAATACTCACACTCTAGAAGAATAAAACTGAAAGGACATTAATTAATTTGGTTGCATAAATATTAGCATGGGTGGGAAGGAATGGTGTAATATTCATTTTGGTTTAGGAAAGCAAGATTGGTTATCTTAAATCTCAGTTGTGGGCATAATTGTTGTTATTTTTACCTCCAATTTCATTTGGAATCAGGAAATGTTGAAATAGTTGTATAACCCCACACATACATGCATTTAAATTAATTACAAAAACAAAGCATTTTTTTATTAACCTTAAAAGTGGGAATTAATTATTCTAACTTTTTTCAAAATGACTTTCATAGCATTATAGAGAAAAATAATAATTCAGGCACAACAAGTAATCATACTTACAAAAATGTAAATAGTGTTATTTTTCCTATTATAAAAATAATATAGTTTATGACTATTTCAAGAAATATTAAATAAGTATAAAGAAGGTAAGTACATAAAAGTATAAAGAAAAAAATAAATTACCAATAATACCACAGCATAGAAATAACTTTCAGTAACATTTTGTTACAATTCTTCCAAATTTTCTATGACTTCTACATCTTGCAATTTTCTTGTTGAATCATAAGCTTTAATATTCACAATGCAGTGCAGGGCAAAAGAAATAGAAACTAAAGAAGCAGGGGAGGCCAGAAGATGTAGCAACATTTAAAGCCAAGACAAGTTTTATGCTATAAATCAAGCAAGAGTTTAAAAGCAGTTGAAGGTATGGTACCATCTGCTCTTATTCCAGAAACAGAAAGCTTTATCTTGTGAATATAAAATGTCTGAGTGCATTTAAAGCTTAAGTTAAAGAAAAGCACAAAATTTTAAAGAGATATGGAAGAGGGATATAGTATTATATCACTTAGTATTTTTAAATTTATAAATCTCAGGCTTAGTAAATTGTTACCTAATTTTACTTTCCATCAAAATACTCAAGCTTAAAGTTCATCTGCATATCCAGGTGAAAGCATGTCTTTCACAAGACTGAAAATAATCTCCAACCTTATCATAAACTCCTAAGCAATATTTAAGTAGATGGTTTATTCTTAGACATTTCCTTTTCTCTATTGTAGTCACCCAGTCCTTTCTTATATATATTAGGTTCTATCCTGTTATGGCATTGTCTTATTTGCTAACCCTCAATCACCAGAGTGCCCACTTTGTTCCTGCTCCAGTTGCCTTTACCCACTACTCCTTCAGACATATTAGCAAGTGAACTAACTCTGCCCATTGAATGGGGGCACATTAATTATGTGAGTTGAATAAGTCAACTAGCTAGCCCCTTCACCTTCTATAAAGTATAGAATTTTGTGTAGTCTAGAGGAGAATAATACCATAGTGTGGTTACGTAACTGTTTCCATCGGTGGTTTTGCAACTGAGCAGATCATTGACTGATTCAGAGTATGAGGTCAAATATTGATCCTCTAGGATTACAGGTTATGACAAAGGCTAGATGTACTACTACAAAAACAAACAAACAAACAAAGAGCTTCAGGGGATGGTAGGATGTGGTAGCTAGTTTTATAATCAGAGTCAATTTACAGTGTAGAACATTATAGAACTCTATCAGTCAATGATCAGAGTCTGCCCTAAAGTCTTTGGACTTAATTTATAACCTGGGATTGTGGAAGGAGATAGCCTTATTTATTATATACTAGCAATTCCATGACTCAAATGTGTAGCCAAATTAATATTATACATGCAAGTGGTGTTAATGAAAGGAAAAAATCACCTTTCATCTTTTGTCACTGACACTTTTTAAACTTACTATTTACTGATATATCTGAGAGCAGGATGGACCAATTGGAGGATGCTCTCAATCTAAAATTATTTAGTAGGTCTATTTCTTTAGCATTACAAAATACTGTTAGCCCTATTTGTAAAAGATAATTTATTCACAAATAATTCTTCTGCTCTGAATAAAATGTGTCCCCTCATCCTTTTTGAAGTTAAACCCTTTCCTTACACCTTTATTCTAATACCACCTACATCCTGATAGGCTCTGTTCCATTATCTTTTTCCCTTTGTATCTTTAACCTTTTCCTCTTCATTTTCCATTTAATCTACCTATAAACACATCAGATTCCCTTTCTTAACTTTAAGATAGAATGTTTGATAGTCATTGCTTGCTCTTTCTTGTGGCTAATGCATTCCTCTATCTTTAAGACCTGTTGCTGCATTGTTTTGTCCTCTGAAGTTCACTAATGTTTTATTATAAATTTATTATATAAATTTTAATAATACCTTTTAAAAGCTTTAAAAGAAACAAACTCTATTTTTTTAATCCTCACTCTAGGATATATTTATTGATTTGAGAGAGATGAGAGAGAGAGGGAGAAACATGTATGTGAGAGAGAAACATTTATTGGTTGCCTACTGTAAGCAACCCAACCAGGAACTGAACTCTCAACCTAGATACGTGCCCTGACTGGAATTGAACCAGCAATCTTTTGGTGTATGGGACAACACTCCAAAGGATTGAGCCACTCAGCTAGGGCAAAACAAACTCTCTTTTTTAACCAGAAAATTCACTTCTATGAATGTACCTTATGAAAAAAAATAAGATTTTATTTACACATTTAGCTTTCAGGATATTTAGTATAGCATCATCAGTAATATACAATTGGAAAGGAAAAGTGGCAGTATGCTCAGCTATGTAGATAAACCAAGAGATCAATAGGGAAGCTACTGTTTCTAATGAGAAAATTGACCAAACTTGTTGAATATAAGATCAGCTAACAAAAATCTATAGCTTTCTTCTATGGCAATAATAATAACTAACTAAAAATATAGTAAATAATAACATATTTACAATAGCAAATTAACCTATAATAAAATGATATTTGTGGGCAAATAATTTGAAGGAATATAAATTGATCACAACTTACCCTCAAATAATGAAACATAATATAATTATAGCTGAAATACTGGGCAGAATAGATAAAAAACAGAATTAGAAGATTTATAAATATACTTATGTAAGTGGGAATTAATATGTAACACAAACCAATGGAAAGAGAATAATTTATTTAGAAGTTAATACTGGAAAAACTGGTATACTATATAGGAAGGAAAGTTTGAATCCTTTTATTCCATCTTTCACCAAGGTATACTCTTTATGAATAAAAGACCTAAATGTGAAAAAAGAAAAATATAAAATCAATAGAAGAAAATACCATATTTTCTATAAATACCCTATTCTTCTATAAAAAATATTTTTATAGAAGCTTACAAAAGTACAAATCATAAAAAAGAAAAAAATAGTTGACAACTCAAATTAAAGATCTTTGTTTAATGAAAGACACCTTAAACAAAAGTAACAGATGGTTGTTGATAGAAAAATGATAGTAATAATGTATAAAAACACCAAAAAGTAAATACATAAAAATACAAAGAATTGTCCGCAAGGAATAAATTTAGTCCAAAAATGGGCAAAAGGTAAGAATTGGAAATTCATAAAATAAGAACAATAAATGGATAACAAGAATATAAAAAAATGTTTTAATGCAACAGTAACAAAAAAAAGACACATATGTAATATTTTCAACAATGAAATAATTGAAAGAAACATACAAATTACAATAATGGCAAAATGCCACATTGTGGAGAAACTAAGATGGTGGCATAGGTAAACACCTGAACTTGCTGACTCACACAACCACTTCAAAACTACAACTAGAAGACAAAACGGATATCATCCAGAACCACAAAAAGGCTGGCTGAGTGGAAATTCTACAACTAGAAGGGAAGAGAAAAGCACACTGAGACTCAGAGGATATGCAGATGTAAAGTGTGGAGGCACGCATGCAGAAAGGGCTGGCAACTGAGGACACGGTTGTCTTTTTCAATCATGAGGGAGACTGAACTCCTGTTCCGGAGGAGACTCTGGGGACCCAGACTCATACCGGGGGAAACTGGACTCTCTGGCATTGGGCCAGAACATGAGGACAGCTTTCTCTCAGAGGTGCTTGCAGCGATTACCGTGGGACACTGAGACATGACAGCCTCTTAGGGCAGGGCTGAAGGTTAGTCATTGCTGTTTGCTGTGCCCTGTTGATTCCCTGAGATCTCCCCCACCCAATTTGCAACCCCACCCCAGCTATGCACAGAGGCTTTTGCATATGAATGGCCTGACCCTTTGCAATCTAAAATTACCTAACAAACTGCAGCTAGGTCAGAGAGCCCCAGTACTTCCAAAAGAAGGCCCAAGGCTCCACAACAGCCTGCATTGCTTCATAGCTGGGCTTCATCTGGGCACCTCCAAACCCCAAACAAAGAAGAGCAATCTGCATATCTCTCTATAGCTCCTGCTGGGTGGTCTCAGGCAGAGCTAAATTTGCACCTCCTTGGAGATCCAAGAGCCAGTGTACCCAGTGGTCAGAGTGGGACCATCCAGATTACAACTCCTCAGATCCATAAGGGACACACTCAGGGGGCAGACACAGTGCGCACCAAAACCCCACTGAAGCAAGTTCTGCCCCATAAGGGTGTCTCCAGCACAGAATTTCTCCCTTCATAAACACAACTGATCCTCATAGCCATTTGGCCTGGAGGTCAATTCCTCCCAGTGATACCAACAACAATCAAGGCTTAACTACAATAAGACTGTGCACACAGCCCACAAAAGGGTGCACCAAGAGTGTCCACCTCAGGTAATTGGGGAAGCTGAGCCACTGGGCCCTATAGAACACCTAGAACACAAAGCCACTCTATCAACTCAGGGAAGCAGCCAAAATGCGGAGACAAAGAAACAGGTCTCAAATGAAAGAAATGGAGGAAAGCAAACTACTGGATATAGAGTTCAAAACCACGGTTATAAGGTTTTTCAAGAATCTTCTAGAACCCACTGAGAAATTTAGTGAGACCCTCAAAGATATGAAAAAGGACCAACTAGAAATTAAGCATACAATGACTTAAATAAAGAATAATATACAGAGATCCAACAGGAGACTAGAGGATCATAAGAATCAAGTCAAAGATTTGAAATACGAAGAAGCAAAAAACTTCCAACTGGAAAAGAAAAAAGAAAAAAAGAATCCAAAAATATGAAGATAGTGTAAGGAGCCTCTGGGACAACCTCAAGTGTACCAACATCCGAATTATGGGGGTGCCAAAAGAAGAGAGAGAGCAAGATATTGAAAACCTATTTTGAAGAAATAATGACAGAAAACTTCCCTTACCTGGTGAAAGAAATAGACTTACAAGTCCAGGAAATGCAGAGAACCCCAAACAAAAGAAATCCAAAGAGGACCAAACCAACACACATCATAATTAAAATGTCAAGAGCAAAAGACAAAAAGAGAATCTTAAAAGCAGCAAGAGAAAAACAGTTACCTACAAGGGAGTACCCATACTGTCAGCTGATTTCTCAACAGAAACTATACAGGCTAGAAGGGAGTGGCAAGAAATATTCAAAGTGATGAATAGCAAGAACCTACAACCAATATTACTCTACCCAGCAAAGCTATCATTTAGAATTGAAGGTCAGATAAAGAGCTTCACAGATAAGAAAAAGCTAAAGGAGTTCATCACCACCAAACCAGTATTATATGAAATGCTGAAAGGTATTCTTTATGAAGAGGAAGAAGAAAAAAGTAAAGATAAAAATTATGAACAACAAATACATATACATCAACAAGTGAATCTAAAAGTCAAGTGAATAAAAAAATCTGATGAACAGAATAAACTGGTGAATGCAATAGAATCAGGGGCATAGAAAGAAAGTGGACTGACAATTCTCAGCGGGGAGAGAGGTGTGCAGGGTGTGGGAAGAGATTGGACAAAAATCGTACACCTATGGATGAGGACAGTGGGGGGGGGGGGATAAGGGCAGAGGGTGGGGTGGGAACCGGGTGGAGGGGAGCTATGGGGAGAAAAAGAGGAACAACTGTAATAATCTGAAAAATAACGATTTATTTATTAAAAATGCAACTTTGCAACTATCAAATTGTAAAACTTAAAAAATTAAATAATATTAAGCATTTTTAAGTACAGAAATAGGGACCTTCCTATATCACTGGTTCAACTCTTCTAGAGTGCAATCTGGATAGATTTAGTGGTATTGCAACAACATGCAATATGCAATCCCATTCACGGGTATATACTTTTGCATAGATCCTTAAAGAGACATATAGGAATATGTTCAGCCCAAAATGGCTTTTGGAAAAAGAAAATTAGAGCCAAATTCAATTATCTCTGACTCCAGGAATAAATAAGTAAATAGAGATGAATGAATACTATAGAATCTACAGAGTCATTAAAAGCCATTAACTGTATATACATACAACCATGTATATATAGCTGTAAAACAATGATGCTGAGATAAGGTTTAAGAATAGAATCTTTAACAATATGCCATTTATATAAATTAATAACTATTTTATAATGATGAATATATGTCTTATGATACATAACAAATATTGGAGTAAGTGCAATGAGAAAAGGAGGTAGTAATAAGATTAGGTATATAATAAAAATAAAAATTAAAAAGATGAATTGGGCAAGTATTATTATATTTTTAAAATATATTTTATTGATTTTTTATAGAGAGGAAGGAAGAGGGATAGAGAGCTAGAAACATCGGTGAGAGAGAAACATCGATCAGCTGCCTCCTGCACACTCCCCACTGGGGATGTGCTGGCAACCAAGGTACATGCCCTTGACCGGAATCGAACCTTCAGTCCGCAGGCCGATGCTCTATCCACTGAGCCAAACCAGTTTCAGCTGGGCAATTATTGGTTGGGATAATGAGCTAAGAATAGAGGACTGTGATAAACTTAATTTTCTAGTTGAGGTTCAGTATCTATACTAATAAAAGGATAATATGCTAATTAGACCAGATAGACCAGACGTCTTCCGGATGTCTTTCCGGACAAAGTCACAGTGGTGGGAGCTGATTCAGAGGCAGTTAGGGGTGATCAGGCCAGCAGGGGAGAGCAGTTAGGGGAAATCAGGCCAGCAGGCAGAGGCAATTAGGGGTGATCAGGCTGGCAGGCATCAGTTAGGGGTGATCAGACAGGCAGGCAGAGGTGGTTAGGGGTGATCTGGGAGGCAGGTGAGCAGTTAGGAGCCAGCAGTCCTGGATTATGAGAGGGATGTCTGACTGGGGGATATGGCCTAAACTGGCAGTCAGACATCCCCTGAGGGGTCCTGATTGGAGAGGGTGCAGGCCGGGCTGAGGAACCCCCCATGCATGAATTTCATGCACCAGGTCTCTAGTCTATAAAATAAAAGCCTAAGTGACCGTTATGGTCGAATGACCAGACAACTGGTTGCTATGATGTTCACTGTCCACCAGGGGGCATATGCTCAATGCAGGAGCTTCCCTCTTGTGGTCAGTTTGCTCCCACAGGGGGAGCACTGCTCAGCCAAAAGCTGGGCTCACGTCTGATAAGCGCAGCACCCATGGCGGGAGCCTCTCCCAAATCTTCAGCAGCAGGTGCAGTGGACCAGCATGAGTGCAAGTGGTGAGGTGCCCAGACCCAATTTGGGCTCCTTCCTGGCTGCCTGCTGCTTGGTACAGAGGCACATCCCTCAAGGGGTCCCAAACTACAAGAGGGATGTCTGATCCCTGCCTGGCAGTTGGACATCCCCTGAGGGGTCCCAGACTGTGAGAGGGGTCCCTCCCCCATGCATGAATTTTGTGCACCAGGCCTCTAGTAATAAAGAATTTGGCTAATCCTTAAAGCTGGTTTCTAAAAGGTAACCTTAAAATTTTTGGAGTTTCCAAAGTGATAGGAAAGCATATTATTCAGGGAAGGAGCCTGGATTACTTATACAAATGAGATGACTTAGAATCAGGGCTGGACAAGTCAGAAACATCAACCATGTGTTTAAGGTTAGGACTTTGAGCCTTGTGCGATAAGTCTGACTTCCTGGGGTATAAGGGGACAAGAGATGAAGTAAAACTCCATGACCAATCATTCAATCAATCATGCCTATGTAATGAAATTCCAGATAAACTTCCCTGTTCAGCAATAACCTGTGCATTGTCACACACTGATGTACTGGGAGGGTAATGTATTCTTGAGGGTCACAGAGATTCTTATTTGGAGCACTTCCAGATTTGGTTCTAGGCATCGCTCCCTTTTCCAGGTTCTGATTTGTATTTTTTCTCTATAATAAAATTGTAAAAAATAATAGCCCTTTCCTGAGTTCTGTAAGATATTCTAGGAATTATAGAACCTGAAGAGTTAATTGGAACTCACAAATTTGTAGCCAGCAGGTCAAAAGTGTGGGTGGTGGGAGAGCCCCAAATTTGTGGCTGGTGTCTGAAGTGGAGGAATTCATGTGGATTACTGTAACCTTCACCTGTGAAGTTTTGCCTAACTTGAGTTCTTAGAGACAAAAGTCATCACAGATGTACACAATAACAATAAACCCATCTAAAATTTAACAGCAAGATATTGATTAAATAAACAGAATACTTTGATTCATTCAGCATTAAGAAGATGCATATATAATGTTATAAAAGAACTAGAGGCCCAGTGCATGAAAACTCATGCACTAGAGGGGGTCCCTCAGCCCAGGGTGCCCCCACTCACAGTCCGGGACAGGAGGTGACCTGACGATCAGGGGAAGGCGCTGCCCCCATCACACCTCTGCTGCTGCTACTGCTGGCAACACAAGCCTCAGCCAGCCCTGGTTACCTGAGCCATGGGCTGGCCCTGGGCAGCTGGGCAGCCACCATCTGAAGTTTGTCTGTGCCTCAGGCATCAGTTGGGCAGCCGCCATCCAAGGCTTTCCTGAACCTCAGGTCAGCCTTGGGAGGCTGGGGGGCTGAGGGGACTGGGGGATTCTGGAGGCAGGCGTGCAGCAAGACCTGCCTTCCCGGTGGGGCTGAGGGGACTGGGTGCCACCATCTTGTGGCTGTGGGCACTGCCATCTTTGAGGGTGGGGCAGTCAATTAACACATTCCCTCATTGTCTGTGAGCGTTGCCATCTTTGTTGGCGTGACAGTCAATTAACATATTTCCTCCTTATTGGTTGGGGGCGCCACCATATTTGTGATGGTGTGAGGGTCAATTAGCATATTCCCTCTTTATTAGATAGGATAATTCTTCTTTATCCTTATTGAGATATTATGAACACAACACATGTGAGTTTATTGTGTATAACATGATGATATGATTCACACATTTATTGCCAAATAACTACCACAATAAGGTTAGTTAACATCTCTAGTCCTCATATGGTTACCATTCTTGTTTTGGATTGGTAACATTTTTAAGATTTACTTTCTTAACAACTTTCAAGTACTATCCTATATAATAAAAGGCTAATATACAAATCGACTGGTTGCTATGATGCGCACTGACCACCAGGGGGCAGATGCTCAATGGAGGAGCTTCCCCCTAGTGTTCAGTGCTCTCCCACAGGAGGAGCACTGCTCAGCCAGAAGCTGGGCTCATGGCTGGCGAGCGCAGTGGCGGTGGCAGGAGCTTCTCCCGCCTCTGTGGCAGTGCTAAGGATGTCTGACTGCCAGTTTAGGCCTGCTTCCCAGCCATCAGTCACACATCCCCTGAGGACTCCCGGACTGCAAGAGGGTGCAGGCTGGGCTGAGGGACCCCCCTTGAGTGCACAAATTTCATTTGCCAGGCCTCTAGTGTAATATAATGTTAATTATAGTCACCATGTTATACATTAGATTCCCAGAACTTATTCATCTTACCGCTAGAACTTTGTACCCTTTGACCAACACTTCCCTGTTTTCCCCACTCCTGGTCTCTGGCAACCACCATTTTATTCTTTATTTCTTTAAGTTTGGCTTTTTTAGATTGCACATATAAGTGACATAATACAATATTTTTGTTTCTCTGTTTAACCTATTTCAGTTAGCATGACACCCTCAAGGTCCATCCATTTTCTTCTTTTTATGACTGAATAATATTCCATTTCATATACTAGTACATAACACATTTTCTTTATTCATTTGTTGATGGATACTTAGGTTGTTTCCATGTCTTGGCTATTGTAATTAATGTTGCAAGTGTTTATATCTCTTCAAGATAGTGATTTTATTTCTTTCAGATATATATCCAGAAGAAGAATTGCTGAGTCAACTGGTAGTTCCATTTATAATTTTTTGAGGAACATCCAAACTATTTTCCATAGTGACTACACCAATTTACAATCCCAACAACAGTGTACAAAGGTTTTCCTTTCTCCATGTTCTCGCCAACACTCATTGCCTCTTATCTTTTCCATAAGAGCCATTCTAATAGGTGTGAGGGGGATATCTCACTGTGGTTTTGATTTACATTTCCCCGAGGATTAGTGATATTGACCATCTTTTCAGGTATTAGTGTATCCTCTTTGGAAAAAAGTCTATTTAATACTTTGCCCATTTTAGTTTTGTTTAAATATTTTCACTGATTTTAGAGAAAAAAGGGAGAGGGAGAGACAGAGAGGAACATCAATGATTAGAGAGAATCATTGATTGGCTGCCTCCTGCAAGCCTCACAATGGGGATTGAGCTGGAAAGTCAGGCCGGGACCTGAACCATGCCCTCCTGGTTAATAGGTCAATATTCTAACACTAAGCCATGCTGGCTGGGCACTTTGTCAATTTTGTAATTAGATTGCTTTTTGCTGTTGATCTGTATGAGTTCCTTATATATTTTGGATCTTAGTCCCTTATCAGATAGATAGTTTCCAGATATTTTCTCCTCTTTTGTAGCTGCCTTTTTAGATAAATATGATATACTTTAAAGTGATATTCTAAATATATTGTGACCAAAAAACAGGATAAAATATTGTTGTTAAGTCCATTTTGTTAAAAAAAACACACATGTATCTCTTGGTGATAGGTCATGAAATTATTTTTCCTTCTTTTTTCTATTTTTTTATTCAATAAACATGTAGAATTTTTCTAAGAAGAATAAAATGAAATTCTCTGCATTTTAGGAGTACATTATGATAGGAAAACGTTTCATTATTTTTCCTATTTTGAAACACTTTTCTTCCCATATGTGGAACATCTATATACATAAAGAGGTAATATGCAAATTAGCTGGGATGCCGTAACAGTCACAACTGCTCAGGAGGAAGCTGTGCATGCAGGTGGGCAGGTGGGGACTGTGGCACGGTGAGGCAAGCCACAGATGGTGTAGGCCCACAGAAAGCAGGGCCTGCAGAGAGCAGGGCAGAGCAGGCCTGCAGAGAGCAAGGAGCAGGGCCTGCCTGCCAGCTGCAGCAAGCAGGTGGGCCCGCAGAGAGCATAGAACAGGGCCTGTCTGCAAAGAACAGGGCCTGCCTGCCAGCTGCTGCAGTGGTGAGCAGGTCTGAAGAGAACAGGGCCTGCCAGCCGGGGCATGCCGGCAGTCCCGCCTCTGCATGTGAGCTCCAGAGTAAACACCTTTCGACTGCTCATTGGATAAGCTCTCAGTATGCCACTCACAGTGTTCTTGGTAACTTGTGTAATAAGAATCCAAGAAGGTGATTTAGGGTTTTCCACCACACTCGTGGAGGAAAAAACGCAGGTCCACTGCTGGAGGGGCTAAGAAATGTCATATCCTGCCCTAGTCAGTTTGACTCAGTGTATAGAGCCTCGGCCTGCTGATCACAGGGTCCAGGTTTGATTCTAGTCAAGGGCATGTACCTAGGTTGCAGGCTCCTCCTTGGCCGGGGCCCAGGTTAGGGCTCATGCAGGAGGTAAACAATCAAAGTGTCCCTCTCACATTGATGTTTCTCTCTGTCTTTCCCTCTCTCTTCCATGCTCTCTAAAAATCAATGGAATAATATCCTCAGGTGAGGAAAGAAAGAAGGAAGAAAGAAAGGAAGGAAGGAAGAAAGAAGGAAGGAAAAAAAGAAAGGAAGGAAAAAAGAAAGAAAGGACATATCCTATGAAAAAGACATCTTGAAAATGCCTAAAGAAAGTTGTCACTTTTTGTGGTGAAGGGACTGGAGTCCGTGTTAATAAAAACACCTTAGCAGCTGTGGCAGCCAGCAGTGGCAGCAGCAGTGAGGTGATGGGGGCAGTGCCTTCCCCTGATCAGCCCCAGCCCAGTTGCCTCCTGCAGAGGGAGGTGAGACCTAAGCCAGGGAGTGGGCCTAAGCCATCAGTAGGATATCCCCTGAGGGCTCCCAGATTGGAGATGGTGCAGGTTGGGCTGAGGAACACCCCCTGCCCTGTGCACAAATTTCATGCACCTGGCCTCTAGTTACTAATAGCATGTCTCAAAAGATCTGGTAGTGAGCTCTGGACTACCCTGATTTGTAGTTGGTTATAGCTCAGAATCAGATCCTGGCTTGCTTGTCTTTTTACCGGCATGCCTGACTCCTGACATGTTTCTCAACAGTTAGCATTCTGTTTTTTTTTGCTTTTTCAGGGACCTACGTAGCACTTAGAGCTCCTATTTTCTATGTTCCCTAGCAGGGTTGGTGAGCATATCTCAAACAGTGCAAAAGAGCCTTCATAAAAAGTGCAATCTATCCAGCTCCCCCAGCCCCCAGAGTAAAATATAATCCCAGAGAGTCTCTAGAAATGGAACTACCATGTAACTCAGCATGAAAAGAATAGTGTGGACATTCAGGCATACCTTGTGACATCATCCCAAGTGATGCGGGGTCAGGGTTCCAACTTGTTTGTTCTACTATTTGTATACTATTCCCATTTAGACACTTTCACTCTGTAGAGAGGGAAAAAAGGCAAAAATTTATCACATAAATATGGAGTCATTTTTCCTCTGTATTTTTTTTACCTTAAAGATAAACTTGTCTCATAAAGAATCATCCTCACTAATAACCATATGTAGCCTACTTATACCTCTTATTTTGTGAATATTTTCATTGCCTGATATATTAACACAGTTTTCATATGATGCTATTCTATGGTCTTAAACTACCAGGTTTTAAGAATTCTTTGGCAGGTAATTTTTTTGAATCACAATGTTGAAAGGATTCCATAGAACTCCTATTATACTGCTTATATGATTTAACTTAATTAGGCAAACATACGTACCTCTTTTCTTATCTCTAATATATCACTTTTAAAAGACATTGTGTGAGAATATAGAGAATATAAAGGATAGAATATGTGCTGTAAATGGGAATTCAGGACCCTGTTTTTGGCCTTTGTTTTAACAAATTGCAGCAGGATCACAATTTTTTTAAATAAGAAAATTACCTTGGCACAATAAGCTGAGGATCACATCAGTGAATTAGAAGACAGGGTAGAAAAAATCACTCAATCAGAGAACCAAAAAGGAAAACACACACACACACACAAAACACTGATAAACAGGAGGATAGCTTAAGGCAACTGTTGGACAACATAAAACATAACAATATTTGCCATTTTTTGAAAAAACTCTTAGTAAAGTCGGAATAGAGGAATCATAGGTCAACACAGTAAAGGCCATATATGATAAACCTACAGCAAACATCATACTTCATGGGCAAAAACCAAAACCATTTCCTCTAAAACAAGACATGAATGTCTGCTTTCACCACTCCTATCCAACATAGTATTGGAAGTCCTAGCCACAGCAATTAGACAAGAAGAGATAAAAGGCATCCAAATTGGTGGGGGAAAAGAGGACATATGTAATACTTTCAACAATAAAGATTTAAAAAATAAAAACAAACAAAAATAAAGCCTACTTCACTGCATTTCTCTCTGACTTACTCAAAGACCTTACTCCTGAATTGTGCTTTCTCTCTCCTAAATTATCAATTTCCCCTCACTAAAGGTTAATTCTTATTATTTTGCAAACACATGGCACTGTCTCCCATTAAACTCACATCTCTTTCCAGTCATGGCCCCTTTCTGTATCCCCCTCTCTTTACTAAAAATCTTGAAAAGATTGTCTAAATTCTCTATCCTATACTTTCTATTCACTCTTAAACATTATTTTATTGTGCAATATAGCACATGTAAAACGCTGCAGAAAACATAATGTGGATGAAGGATGTATATTGAAAATTAATAGGTGACCATTCCTGTAATCATCACCTAAGTTAAAAATAAGGGCATGGCCACATCCCAGCAGTTTCTTGACATGTTCCTTTTTCTTCTCCCAATACATAACAATTACCTTAAGTTTTATGGTAATTGTTTTCTTGCTTTTATATATATAGTTTGACTATCAATGTAGGCACCTATAAATACTACTTCATTTTGCTTAGTTTTGAACATGTAATTAATATATGAAATTGCATAACAGGTTCTCTTATATATTATTTTTATCTCAATATTATAAGAGCCACCTGTCTTACTGTTTATAATTCTAGTTTTTTTTTTTTATTTGTATTCCTGTGCATATGGCTATAACACAATTTATTCTACCTAGAATCTATATACTTATGTTCTTTACTGTGTTTTTTTTTTGTTTGTTTTAATGCTATTGCATCAGTCTTGCTTTTGTCTTCATTATGGCCCCAAACAGCTCTGTTCAAGGTTTCAGGTTGCCAAAGCCAATGAATAGTTTTTATCCTTATTTTACTGAATCTTATTGGCTTCATTTGACATAACATAATTTATCAGCTTCCTTTTTGGAGCAGTTTCTTCTTTTGGCTCCAGAGATTTAATTCTATCATTTTTTTTCTTCTATCATTATGGCTGCTTCTTATCAGTGACTTTGCAGGCTTCTCATAATATAAATTTTTAAGTGCTAGAATGCACCAGGATTTAGTCCTTGGATATTTTTCCTTTTATTCATACTCATGCTTAATCTCACACAATCTATGACTTTAAATATCATCCATATGACCTCTCCCAAATTTATTTCTCCAACCTGAGACTCTCACCTAAATATCTGACTCTGCTAATTAAATGATTCCACTATAGAAAACACCTAAAATTGAACTCTATTCTTCCCCTCCCCCTTATCCTGCTTCATTCTCACCTCAGAAAATAGTAACTACATTCTTTTTTTATTGTTTTAAGTACTACAAATAGTAGTACATATGTCTCCTTTTTTTTCCCCATTGACCTCCCCCCGACCTCCCCTACCCCCCAGTACATGCCTTCACCTGCTCACCCTCCCCCCCCCAGTGTATTGTATCCATTGGTTGTGCTTATATGCATGCGTACAAGTCCTTCAGTTGATCTCTTACAGCCTCCCTCTCCCAACCTCCCCTGTCTTCCCAATGTAGTTTGACAGTCTGTTCAATGCTTCTTTGCCTCTGTATCTTTTTCCCACCATTTCTTTCCTTTAAAAAGTTTTGCCTTTGCAGACTAGAAATAAACATATAATAACAAAACAAAACAAAATAAAACAAAAAAAATGTTTGAGTCCCAATTTCAATGTCCAACAGTTCTGAGTCCCCGTTTCAACGCCCATTAGTTCCTTATGTGTACATGTCAGCAATGATATCTGGATGGTGGGCACATGGTGGCAATGCAGGTCCGACCCTCTCTGGTTTGGTCCTAGGCAACCTGCAGTGACGCACAGCTACTGACCGCTAGTGTGGCAAGACGTCATCAGCATCTTCCATCTCTGGACTGTTTCTCCTCTTGTCTTTGTAGTTGGAGCAGACCTGCCAATTCCTCTCTGTTGCAGGAATCCACATGGTCTTGGAGTTGTTTTCTGAAAATATACAAACATATTCTCAGCCAAAAGTTAATAATGGAATCTTTTCTATATAACTGATTTAGGATCCTTTTTATTTTTGCCCAAACTATTTTCCTTTGTGTTATTTAGACACCATGTGCGTTTTTCATGGGTGTCTTGCTGTTAGCATTACAAATGAAAATTAATTTTGTAAAGTAAAAATTTTCTAGATGTAATTTAATTATAGGATATTTTTCCTTACATGATATTACCCTACTATCCCCCCCCTTTTTTATTGATGGAGGTTTTTGTAAATTTTATAATGCAGTCTTGATAACTTTAAATTTTAATATTTTTGCACAAAAATATGACTGCTTTAGGTTCATTGCATGTTCAGGAATTTTGCCATGAGATGAACTACCAATAGAAATTTTAGTTAACAAAAATAACACCAAGAAATCTATGGCATTTCTATACACCAATAGTGACCTTACAGAAAGAGAGACTAAAAAAGCAATCCCATTTACCATTGCACCAAAAAAAAAATTAAGATACCTAGGAATAAACTTAACTAAGGAGGTAAAAGACCTATATGTGGAAAACTACACGGCACTGAAAAAAGTGATAGAGGAAGACATAAACAGATGGAAGAACATACCATGTTCATTGATTGGTAGAATCAACATCATCAAAATGTCTATACTACCCAACGAAATCTATAAATTCAATGCACTTCCCATTGAAATACCAATGACATATTTCACAGACATAGAATGAACTTTCCAAAAATTTATCTGGAATAAAAAAAGAACCCAAATAGCTGCAGCAATCCTGAGAAAGAAGGACATAGTAGGTGGGATCTCAATACCAGATATCAAGCTGTATTACAAAGTCACTATTCTTAAAACAGCCTGTTACTGGCTCAAGAAGAGATATATAGATCAATGGAATAGAGAACCCAGAAACTGACCCAAATCAATATGCTCAATTAATATTTGACATAGGAGGCATGAACATTCAATGGAGTCAAGACAGTCTCTTCAATAAATGGTGTTGGGAAAATTGGAAAATGCAAAAAAATGAAGCTAGATCACCAACTTACACCATACATAAAAATAAACTCAAAATGGATAAAGGACTTAAACATAAGACGGGAAACCATGAAAATACTAGAGTAATCCACAGGCAGCAAAATCTCAGACATATGCCGAAAGAACTTCTTCACTGATACTAATCCTAGGGCAATGGAAGCTAAAGAGAAAATAAACAAATGGGACTACATCAAAATAAGGTTTTTCTTATGTTGAGGTATTATCCCTCTGTTCCCATTTTGCTGAGAGTTTTTATCAAGAAAGAGTGTTGGATTTTATCAAATGCTTTTTCTTCATCGATTGATATGATTATGTGATTTTTGTCTCTCAGTTTGTTTATGTGATGTATCTCCAGAATAAATCTTGCATCTCCAGAATAAATCTCACTTGGTCCTGGTGTATGATCTTTCCAATATAATGCTGGATCTGATTTGCTAGAATTTTGTTGAGGATTTTATCATTTATGTTCATTAAGGATATTACCTGTAGTTCTCTTTCTCTGTGATGTCTTTATCTGGTTTTGGAATTAAGATAATGCTGTCTTCATAGAAAGAGCTTGGAACTGTGCCTTCCTCTTGAATTTTTTTGGAATAGTCTAAGAAGGATAGGTTGTAGTTCTTCTTTGAATACTTGGCAGCCAGACCAGGGCTTCTGTTGGCTGGAAGATTTTTTTTATTGCTTCAATTTCTTCAGTAGTTATAGGCCTATTCAGGTTTTATTTATTCTTCCTGATTGAGTTTGAAAGGTTGTATTTTTCTAGGACTATGTCCATTTCATCTAGGTTGTCCAGTTTGTTGGAATAGAGTTGTTCATATCATTTTTTAAAATAATACTTTTTATTTCTGTGGGGTAGATTGTCACTTTACCTCTTTCATTTCTGATTTTGGTCATTTGGGTCCTCTCTCCTTGCTTCTTGGTGAGCCTGGCTAGAGGTTCATCAATCTTGTTTATCATTTCAAAGAACCAGCTCTTCATTTTATTGATCTTTTGTATTGTTTTCTTGGTCTCTATGCCTATTATTTCCATGATGATCTCTATCATTTCCTTCCTTCTGCTTACTCTGGGCTTTTCTTGTTGATCTCTTCCTAATTTTTTGAGTTGTATGTTTAGATAATTTTATTACCATTTTTTCTTGTTTTTTGAGGTAGGTCTGTAGAGCTATGAACTTCCTTCTCAAGATTGCTTTCACTGTGTCCCATAGATTTTGGATTGTTGTGTTTTCATTGTTGTTTATTACCAGGATGCTTTTAATTTATTCTTTGATCTCTTTGGTAACCCAATCCTTGTTTAATGTCATGCTACTTATCCTCCAAGTGTTTGATATTTTTTCATTGTTTTATTGTGGTTGATTTCTAATTGTATGCCATTGTGATCTAAAAGATGCTCGATATTATTTCTATCTTCTTGAATTTGAAGAGACTTTGCTTATGTCTCAATATGTGGTCTATCTTTGAAAATGTACCATGTGCACTTGGGAAGAATGTATATTCGGTAGCTTTGGGGTGAAATGTCCTGAAAATGTCAATTAATTCCATCTGATCTAGAGATTCATTTAGGATTGACATTTCTTTGCTGATTTTTGTTTAGGGGATTTATCCAGTGGTGTCAATGGGGTAATAAAGTCCCATACTATGTTGTATTGCTATCAATCTCTCCCTTGATATCTTCATAAAGTTGTTTTTTTCTTTTAATGTATTTGGGTGCTCCTATATTGGTTGTATATATGTTTACTAGAGTTTTATCCTCCTGTTGAATTGTTCCCTTTAGTATTATGAAGTGGCCTTCCTTATCTCTTGTTATGGCCTTCTCTTTGATGTATAATTTGTCAACTATAAGTATTGCTGTCCCAGCTTTCTTTTCATTTCCATCATACTGAATATTTTTTCCATTCCTTCATTATCAGTCAGTGTGAGTCCTTTGTTCTGAGGTGGATCTCTTGTAGACAGCAGATATATGGGTCATGTTTTCTTATCCATTTAGCTACCTTATGTCTTTTGATTGGACCATTTAATCCATTTACGTTTAATGTTATTATTGATTGACATTGTTGCCATTTTTATTCTTTATGCTTGTGTTCCTTCTTCCCCTCCTATTTCTTCTTCTTACAGCAGTCCCTTTAACATTTCTTGCATTGCTGGCTTGGTGGTAATAAGCTCCCTTAGCCCTTTTTTATCTATGGAGCTCCTGATCTCACCTTCAATTTTGAATGATAACCTTACTAAGAATAATATTTTTGGATTCAGTCCCTTGCTTTGCATCATTTTGTATATTTCATTCCATTCCCTTTTGGCCTGATGTGTTTCTGTTGAGAAATCAGTTGATAGTCTTATAGGTAACTTTCTGTCTCTCTCTGGTAGCCTTTAAGATTCTTACTTTGTTATTGGTGTTTGCCAATTTAATTATAATGTGTCTTGGTGTGGGTCTTTTTGGGTTCATCTTGTTTGGGGCTCTGTGAGCTTTTTCAACCTGTGTGAGTTTTTTCTTCTCCATATCAGGAAATCTTTCTGTCATTATTTGTTCAAACAGGCTTTCTATTTCTTGCTCAGTTACCTCTCATTCTGGCACACTTATTATGCAGATGTTATTTCATTTTGTATTGTCCCAAAGCTCCTTTAGACTCTCCTCCTGTTTTGTTTTGTTTTTTTTCCCCCAGTTGTTCCTCTGCTTGGGTATTTTTTCCTGCCTTGTCTTCTAGCTCATTGATTCAGTATTCAGCTTCTTCTAGTCTACTGTTGATTCTTTCTATTGCATACTTTATTGCAGCTATGTCATTATTCATTTCTTCTGGGTTCTTCGTCATTTTCTCTTGATTCTTACACATGTTGTTGAATTTATCTCCCATCCTTTTCAGCATCCTTATGGCCATTGCTCTGAATTCTTTCTCTGACATTGCTTGCCTCCATTTTGTTTGCTTCCTTTTCTGGTGATTCCTTCTTTTCTTTTGTATGGGGGCTGTTTCTGTGTCTCCCCATTTTTGCTCCTCTCTAGGTGTCTGGTTATGTGGGTCACTCTCTGCCACATTGACCAAAAGGCACAAAATACAACTTGCCTAGACACAAAACAGAGGGAACAAAACATGAATGTATTCATGCCCAACACTGGTGACCACCAGAGAAAAGAGAATTAGGGGAGAGAAAAGAGCGCAAAGATGATATTGAGAAAAGGAAAAATGGTAAGAGAGAAAAAAAAAGAAAAAAGAAGAGAGGGAAATATAAGTACACCTACATGGGGAGAAAACTCCACAAAACCAGCAACTCAACCAAAAAATGCAAAGAACAAACACACAGAAAAAAGGAGGGTAGCTGAATCTGAAGAGGCAGAGCTTATTTCCAGAAGGTATGGTAAAGGAATTGAATTAAAGGGGGAATGGCCACGATTCAGTATAGAGTAGGTAGAAAGAGAATGAGTTTATGAGAAGAAAAGTAAGAAAACAAAATACTCAATAAAAATATAATAATAAATAATAATAGTTTAAAAATAATAATATATATAAACATATATATAAAATTTTCCCCTTTCTTTACTCCATATATATATTCAACTATTTTTGGAAAAGGAGAATAGAGAGCAAATATGCCTGAGTTTGGTGAGTATAAATAATTAAGGTATCAGTAGAAGAAGAGAACAAACAAGGAGAGGAAAACAAACACATGAAGTAAAAAACAAACAAACAAACAAACAAAAAACTAACAAACAATGAAACATACAACAACAAGAAGAAAAAAATGGCTAGGGAAGAATGAGAAAAGAGAAAGATGCATGGACTTGGAGCAGGGGAGAGGGAATTAGATAAATGACTAAGCCAACAGATACTATGTAATAGTAATGTGTCAATAAAGCAGATAAAGAAGATCAATTTTTAACAAGGAGTTAAAAAAAAGGACAGAGAAAAACTAAAGCAGGAACAAGAGAAGAGAAAGGATGAAAAAGGGGGAAGTGAGAAACAAAGGGTTGGAATAAAGAAAAAATGAGTTAGAATAAAATAATGATAAAAATAAATATAAAAATAAAATGTAGAACACTAATCCAAAAAAATAAAATAAATAAAAAATTAAAGGTTAATAATAATAATAAATAAAATAATAAAAAATAAAGAAAAGAGAAAAAAAATTAATTTCTTTAGTAACAGATAAAAAAATAAAAAAGTGAAGTTCATTCCCTTCAGCTGAGTTTTAATGTCCCGTGGGAGTTAGTTTAAGACCCTTCTCTACTGTTCTGTCTGCCACCTCTCAGTTTCCTGTTAGGTAGTCAGCACCATGTTGAAGTTCCCAGCAATCCACCCCTCCTCTGTGTCAGATTCCACAGCCTTGGTTTCAGCCAGCTGAGCTCCATCTGCCTGCTTTGTTTTTCTGTCTGCTTTCAAGCTTATTTACACAAGTGTCTATTTCTGACATGGCCTCTGTATTAGTTTCCAGAACCAAATGGCTCCTTAATCCACTCCCTGAGGGTTCCCTGGGGTATTTCAAACCTTTGTTTTCCTGCTGAGCTCAAGGCTTGGTGCAACCATGCTGCTAGGAGGGGCCCAGTCTTCAGGAGAAAAATGTCGGTTCAGCGTTGAGGAGATTGGACTATCCCTGAGGGGGCTTCCTGGTCAGCTCTCCCTATTTTACTCCTCAGCTTCCACAAAACCACCTTCCCCTGCACTGCAGCCATGGTGAGTGTTTATAATTGAAAGACCCTATGCTCTGGGTTTAGCAAGTAAAAGCAATAACAATATAAAGACAGAGCAACCGCACCACTGCGTGTCTCGTCTCTCTCCTCCTGGCACTGCGCTGCCGGTGCAGAACTTCAGGCTGCCTTTCTCCCACAGCTGTGGACTTAGATGTACAGTCCCTGGCTGCCAACAGCCCTGTGAACCCCTTCCATAGTCGAGCACTACATGTGTCCCCACGGGATGTGGAGTTGGTGCAGTGCAGTCTCCCTTTGACACTCTAGTCCTGGCTGCATGCATTTCTCCCTCCAGCCCAGATGCCCAACCCCACCAGTCTCCAGGTGACCTCTGACCTTTCTGTCCACAGTTTGTCTCGCCAGCTGTGTTTAATTCACCAATTCCGGGTGGATGTTATTCCATTCAGCTGTTTCTTCTATCTGCTCTGTGAGAAAGTGCAGGACTCATCCGTCTATTCAGCCACCACCTTGTCTCCCCCTGGAAAAACTCCATAGGCACCGCAGCTGGGAAGCTGGAGTCTCGGTGTTCATGGGTTTGTGGCGAGGCAGCAGGTCACTGGTTGGTGTGCTATAGGGTCCCGGGTGATGTCCGAGGTCTCCTCAGGTGGAGGTGAGGCTGGCCTCCCAGTCACAGCTGCTTTGTCTTTTAAGATGGCATGGTCTCTGTGGCAGAGCTGCCTGTCCTGGGAGTGATCGTAGTAGTAGTAGAGGCTGCCTGGCCAGGGGAGCCTGATCGGCCAGCCCCCAACAGTCCTGGGGAATATAACTGTCCCTCACTCACACATACTCTTCTTCCTCACTGCCGTCCTGTCGGCTGCCATCTTTGGTCTTCCACACCTCCATCTTTTTAACAGACGCTCCTCAGATGGTGGGCTGTTGATACCCCAATCATCACATACTAATAGATATGCTGCCTCTGTGTAAAAGGAGTTCAGGTATGGCCAGTGTAGCTCAGTGGTTGAGTTTTGACCCATGAACCAAGAGGTCATAGATTTGATTCCCGGTCAGGACAAATGTTCTGGTTGTGGGCTCCATCCCCAGTAGAGAAGTGTGCACAGAAGTGTGCAGGCAGCAGCTGATTGATGATTCTTCCTCATCATTGATGTTTCTTTCTCTCCCTCTCCCTTCATCTCTCTCTAAAAATCAATACAAAATATATTTTTAAAAGGAGTTCCGTGTTAAATAAGATTATGCACACAAGGAGCTGATGACAGTATTCACCATATATAAGTACTCAATAAATGATGCTTTTGTTATTGCAACTCATTATTATTCTATCACTATCATTATCATCGTTTTCTGGTAAATCTTGGCATTGGTTTGACTTAGGACATGTGGTCATCCTGTGGTAGGAAGGAAGGGAGATGCAGTCACACTCTGTCTCAATCAAACCTAGAGAATGATTTACCTCAAGCTGAATGAGCTCCATTTCCATAAGAAGAAATAACCAGCGTCAGGTATACAAGATCCGCACATATCTACTGCAGTACCTTTACCAACTACTTGGACCACTTCTTGAAAATTATACATATCTATATAATATATTTTATACATTAATTTAAAATTAATTTACACACACACACACACATATATATATATATATATATATATATATATATATGTTTTCTGGCTAAAAATCCTTACACTTGTACAAATTTGTAAAAATATTTTTGTGTCAAATTTGAAGCTCTGGATAACTGACCTCAGTTGGGTTAAAGATACAACTGAGAATATTAATGATATTTGTAATACTATAAAATTATTAGATTTCAAGGCTTTTTAGGATTAAAATGTGTGTTTACAAGTTTACAAGCTTTAGGTGAATTGTACAGTCATATGCCATTTGAGGAGGATACATTCTGAGATGCGTTCATCATTGTACAGACAGCAGAGAGTGAACTTACACAGACCTAGATGGTATAAAGTACTACACACCTAGGCTATATGGTATAACTTTTTGCTCCTAGGCTACAAGCATGTACACTATGTTACTGTACAAAATCAAGCACAAGAGATAATTAATGCAATCAAGAAACTCAGTAAACATGAGATGTATGAAGCTGTTGCAGGCTAACAGAACACTTTTACAGTAAACTTTTTTTATAAGTAGAAAGAGTACACTTTTAAATAGTGATATAAAATTATAGTATGGTAAGTACATAAACCAATAGCACGGTCATTTATCATCATGATCAGGTACTATGTACTATATATAATTTTATGTGCTATACTTTATACAACTGATAAAGTAGTGGTTTTGTTTACACCAGCATCTCCACAATTATGTGAGTAATGCATTGTTCTAGAACCTTATGAGGCTATGACATCCCTAGGTGATAGGATGTTTTCAGTTCCCCTGTAATCTTATGGGGGCTTCACTGTCTGTATATGCAGTCTGAGGTTGACCAAAATATCATTACGTGGCACATGACTGTTTATCAAAGTATTGTTATTTAAAAGCTAATTAAGAAATAATTTCAGATAGGAATATTGGTTTGACTTATTTAAAATGCAATACTCTTTATAGTTAAAATGACTATAGGTAATATTATATATATAAATATATATATGTGTATATATATATATTCTATTGTCTGTTATTGATTTTATTTTAATATTTACTTAGACTGTGCTACTACAAGGAAGAAGGGGGAAAAAAACAACAGTATTGTGAAGATATCTGCTCTAAGCATAATAAAACAGGTGTACCTTAATAGGTCTACCAGGAATATTTTAGCTGTTAGCATCTTTTAAATGCTACTGCTGAGAAACCATGTTTTCATAACAAGGTTGGTGAGTATTAGAACTGTGATAGTTCTTTCTGGGATTACTATAATTTACAAAAACAATAAAAACCTGCTAAAAAGCATTTATGTATTTTTAAATGTTGTAATTGAGGGATCCTACTGATATTTGTGGTGAAAGATTTGCCCAAGGCTACATAACCCTGCTTGTACAGTGCCAGGACTGCAATCTGTTTTATGACAAAACAGATTCATTTATCTCCAAATAAATAAATTACTTTTGTGAACATTTAGAAACATTTGCATAATTAGGCTGTACAATCTTAGCAGCCTTTTTCATAATAATTAAACTAATCTAATCTTGGACAGGGTAAACAGACTTACTAGGATGAGAATAGCCTTCAGGCAAGGAACTTACCTCATTCTGCAGGAACTGTAAGGCTGATGATGTCTCTTAATTATTCAGAGCTTTTACTTCCTAGTAATAGCAGTGCTTGTATTGCCTGAAGCTCAAAGAGCGACTCCCAGGCACATAAAATTAAACTCTTCTTTTTTTTGGACATTCTCTTAAAAAAAAAAAAAGATACTGCAAAATGATTATAAGCTTTCTACAAGGCGGGCATTAACTTTCCAATGATGAATTCTGGATCTGCATACAATAGGTCATTCTTTAGTCATGTGATCTGGATTATCCTTAGATCTGGAGTCTTTCAGACTATACACAGATACTCAGAGCTTAATAAAAAAGCAGCAAAATGAATGACTACCTTTCAGTTCTTGGAACTTCAGGATCCCCAAGTTTGAAAAAAGACACTTTAGTAAATTCACTTGAAAGAAAGCCCATTTTTATAATTAACAAAAGGGGAAATATTAAAAATATCTATAAAATAGAAATGAATGTTTTACAAAATTTCAGTTCTTTTATAAGCAGTCTATTAAACAGTTGGCTCATGTAGTGGTTTTAATGGTGACTTAGTGGAAGGAACCACTATCTGTCTGGTTATAATTATTACATTTACCTTAAAACACAAAGCTTAAAAACAATCTAGCAGCCCAGCCAGTGTGGCTCATGAATAAGGAGTTCATGGTTTGATTCCAGGTCACGACACATGCCTGGGTTGTGAACTCAAACCTCAGTTGGGAGCATGCAGGAGACAGCCAATCAATGATTCTCTCTCATCATTGATGTTTCTATCTCTCTCCCTCTTCCTTCCTCTCTCTGAAATCTATAAAAACATATTTTTAAAAAATCAATCTGGCAAACAGATAGATGGATTTCACTAAGTTAATTGACAAAATGTTTATATAATTAGTTATTATATCTCTCATTGCAAATGAAAAGTACAGGTTTTTCAAAAGAAAACTAATAATTGATGTTTTCAAAACCAAATCCTGAGAACCCTAGTGAACTAAGAATCTATAAGTTGAATAAATGTTCATTGGGTTCAGAGGTGACATTTAATGCATTTATTCTTATTCATATGAAATGTTAAACAAATGTGGTTGCAGTAACATGAGTCATCAGAAAAGTGATGGTATTATCTGTTCTTTGCATATTATCACTCATTTTATCTATAACATTCATTTATGCATATTATATTTTATTTCACTTGTATTTACATGGGTTTCTAGGATAATTATTTACTCTTGAAATATTCAAACCTCACAGTGCAAAATTAAGACATTACAAGTTGCTATCTCCCTGGAAGGAGATTGGTGATGTCATAAGCATGGGACGTTTGAGATTGACAATCAGGAACTAGAAATTAAAGATTTAAAAAAGTATGTAAAATCTTGGGGAGGATCGTGGGGAAGATAAGGCAAAAGAAGCAATTCATATCTTAAAGAAGCTTTCTTACTATGAAAGTGGACATAACAGTTTCTGTTCATTCTTTTGTAAATTACATTTTAAAATGTATATATTTTTTATTGATTTCAGAGAGGAAGGGAGAGGGAGAGAGATAGAAACATCAATGATGAGAGAGAATCATTGATTGGCTGTCTCCTACACACCCCTACTGGGGATTGAGCTTGCAAACCTGGCATGTGTCCTGAGCAGGAATCAAACAGTGACCTACTGGATCTATGGTCTATGCTCAACCATTGAGCCATGCTGGCTGAGCTAAATTACATTTTTGGTAACTTGAAAGCTCATTATTTACTTAAAACTTTGGCTTCTACATTTATTCATGAAATATAGTTTTAACTAAAATCTTCTATTGTGTTCAAAGTTTATAAAATTTCTCATATACTCTGCTACATTTTCCCTTTTGCCACTTTTAGAATTTCCCTTTTGCTACTTTTAGAAATCACAGATATAACAGAGAACACAACCTGTAGCCTTTCTTTCTTTTAATTAAATGACTATTTAGATAAAACTGAGATTAAAGTTGCAAGTAATTATAATTATTATTTTATTTTATTTACAATTGAGATTTTGTTGTGCTCTTAAAAACACTAATTTTCTACATTGTTTTAACAGCAGTAGCAGATGTCTTTTTTATTTATTTATTCTTGGAACTTGATTTCAGAGAGAAAGGGAGAGGGAGAGAGATAGAAACATTAGTGATGAGAGAGAATCATTGATTGGCTGCCTTCTGCCTGCCCACCACTGGGGATCTAGCCCACAACCTGGGCATGTGCCTTGACTGTGAATTGAACCGTGACCTCCTGGTTCATAGGTAGATGCTCAAAGACTTAGCCACACCAGCAGGGCGCAGATGCCTTTAATTAAAAATATATATATTACATTTTTTTTCAAAAGTTAAGGTAATTGAGGCATACAGAAATTAATTTGCCTGCCTTTGTTACAGAAGAGAAATGGGAACAGGACCCAGATCTACTTAATTCCAAAGCCTAGCTTCCCCAATTTACTGTCATACTTATTGAAGGGGAACTTAGCCATTTTTTAAAAATTATTGTACAGTCTAACAGTGCTTATTATAATAGATATCTCAAAGTTTTATTGTTCATAAGTTCTATTAGTAAAAAATTTGGGGCAGAGTAATGCATTCCTGACATATATATTTATTTATTTATTTATTTTTAAATTAGATGCATGTACTACTATCACTAAATAGAATTAATAATACATACTTAACTTGAAGAACTGGAATTTCAAGATTCCTTTGAAGAAAAGGAGACACAGAATGTATATCTCCACCTTCCAAATTAAGAACATATATATAGGCTACTGAATGAGGAGACAACACTCTTTGGGTTTCCCATGATTTGCACATTATATTGATAACATTGTAATGAACTCAGTTATTAGTAACTGGGAAGAAGCAAAGGGAAGGCCAAGTAGTATGAACATGCCATTTGATAAAACATATAAACTCCCCTAGACAATGGAGTTCTCTCTCTTGCTTGCACTTGACTCCTGACTTGTGGGACTCTCATGCTCCTGCTCTCTTGCATCTGGCCACATGGCCCACAACCTTGTGGAAAACACAAAATGGACTAAAATTAGCCTAATTCTACACCAGACCCAGCTCCACCATGGAACAGAAATGCTGGATATGGCTTTGCTTCTAGCTCTGCTGAATCCCCAGTTGCACCTCTTCCAGGACTGGATTAAGAGGAATGGGACTTTGCAATCTGAGGGATGTAATTCCACAGAGATAAAACTTTCTACCATCGCTCATCTTCTCATGGGGGCCTCCAGAAATTCTTACTCCAGCAGTACCCTAAGAACCCACTTCTACTAGCAACTAAGAAGTACCATCCATACATTTCTCAGATAACATATGGTGGCCCAGATGGGATTGGAGATCAGGAGGGTTAAAACGTGGAAGCCATTCATTTGCTCCAGCCCACTTGCAGCCTCCAGGCCAGCACTAGGAGGATGAAGCAATAATGGAGGGGGAAGTTGACCAAGACCCTGGGAAGCCTGGTGAGAAATGGAATTTAACTTCCCTATTCTGGGAATTTTATACTAATTCCCTAATAGGCAATCTGCTTTCCTAATTCCCTAAATGGCAATTAGTTGAGAAGCAGTAACATTTGTATGAAATATGTCACAAGCAAGATGGCTGCTAAAGTGACTTTAATGACAACGTCTGCCCTTAAGCAAAATGGCAGCCAAAAGTGGAGTAACCATATTGTGGCTTCCTAATACCCCAGAAGGGCAATTTGCTTTCTTTTGCTACCTCTGACACTGCAGTTCTAGACCCAAGACTGGATTCATGGGGGTGGGACATCCAGCTGCCTTCTCAGCCAGGGTTGGGACAGGGGACATAGTTGCAACTGCTGTGCCCCATGGAATGGCAGGACTGACCCCCGTGCTCCCTTAGTGCTACCACCACAGCAGTTGAGACTGATAACCCCCCTGTGGGATGAAAGGGAGGTGCACACATGCCAAGTGTCAATTTCATGGGTTCTGTGCTTGGCCCCAGAGGCTTTGGAAGCGCTCCAGGCTCACAGATTCACCCTACTTTCTTGACACCTCACCTCCACTCTGACAGCTTGTTTGGAGTGCCTCCCATTCCTCGGCCCACATATGGAAGGTGCTAAGTCCCACGCACTTGGGGTAGAAGTGCATTAGGGTGCTGGCTGAGGCCACTGCAATGGGCATAGAGCTTTGCCTCCTGCTAGGTCCCAGCCAAAGCATCCCTCGGATTTCCTGGCTGTGCTGGGAAGCAGGGAGGGGATGCTGATTAGATACTCCATCATAGATAATTTCTCCCAGGCTCACAGAGAAACTGATGCAGGCACCACCCCCTCTATACTTGTCACCAAGCTGCAAAAGCCACACTATTGCTACTCTGCTTTGGGCCACCATTTTGCTTATGGGCAGAAGATGTCATTAAAGCCACTTTAGCAGCCATCTTGCTGGAGGGCAGAAGTCCTGCCCCTGGCAGCCTTCTTGCTTGTAATATATTTCATACAAATGTTACTGCTTCTCAACTAATGCTTTTTCCACAGGTATAGCTAGTAGAAAAATACTTCAAGTGTACAAGTGCTCAGAGAAATAAAAGCTTTTTGTTACCTGAATTTAGAAACTGACTAAAAGCAGAATTTAAACACAGGACCTAGGGTGTTAAGTTCCAGCCAGTCAAATTAACAGGAAATGCTGTTCCCCACTTAAAGGAAGCTATCTCACACTAACAATCCTCTTAAGGGATCACAGCTATTAGGAAGAAAAAAAAAAAAAATATATATATATATATAGAGAGAGAGAGAGAGAGAGAGAGAGACAGTTGATAGCTTACTGGCCTAGCTGTTGGAGGACAGTTGAAAGGCCAGACTTTGTCTACCCAAGGCAGACAGGGAAGAATACCTCCAATAAGGCATTCAGAATCATCTACGTGGAGTTAAAGACCCCACACTTGGACAATTGTATTACCATTTCAAGAAGAGTCTTTGTGTTGGGTGTAGGCAGAAACTTTAGACTGTTGGCAAGTGTCAATTCCCTTTGTTGTCTTAGGCTGGATGACTGCCATCCCATGGTGGTTAAGCTGTAACAAACTCCTCTGATTCTGGTCTATGATTGAAAGTTAAGGGAGCTTAGCTCCCTCAACTTTTAGGTTTTTCTCCATTAAATCAACAATAATACAATTTCCATTCCTCAAGAGTGACCACTCTGACATGGAATTTTATTCTGGGATTTTAAAAAGTAATTGTCTGCCTTTGTAGTACAAATATCTGGTCTCCAGAATGCTTATCTGATTTATCAATTGGAATGAAGATTCTGAAAAATAGATCTTATCTGAACCAAAGCTACCTAAGCCAATCAGTTTAATTCAGTTCACCTGTGGTTTACTAAATCAATGAGTTTTGCTATATACCTGTCTTCCTGGGAATATGTCTCTTAAAGTGTCAGTATATTTGCCAGTAAAGAAGCCTATGTTTCTAGAAGTTATGGAATGTGTTTGCCCTCATTGAAAATGCTAATATTCACTTTTATCTTTTTCTCCCTTACCTTATTCCCTCCAGAATTTGGCAGATCTTAATGAGTGGGTTATGGCAATACATTTATTTGCATAAATCAAATTAAACTAGTTCCAAACTAAGTGGTCTTATTAACCAAGATTTTGACTAGAATGCCATGTCTAAAACAGATATGCCTGAATTCTGGATGTCAACAGAAAACCTTAAAGAATTGAGATTGACTTTCAAAGACAATCAAAAGCCACTTGAAGAAATGGCTAATACCTTGCTTTGTCACATAGTTCATGGAAACCTTCCCAGGGAAGGAACAAAGGTTGCTCCTCTGAAAGATGGCAAGAAAGGAAACTCAAGACATTTTTGTGGACCTCAATGACTTGAGGACTTGACCCAATCCTACAGGTATTGCAGGAAACTGTGGCCTTAGCATCTCCACCCTCAGGGGATGACAGCTCACTAAAGCTCAATCTGAAGATTTCTTGTGAATGAGATTCCAGCCAAGCAAATTTGAGAAAGTCTGTGTGGTCAATTTGATCAATTGCTACTCTTATTGTGTTTATACAAGTGATCAAGCCAAAGTAAAACTGGTCTTAATTCAGTCTTTTGGAATATGAAGGTAGTCTTAGGGAGAAAAAATAAATTGTGTTTCAATGAAAATCACAATGTCCAATTGTGGGTATTAAACTTCAGTGCAGTTAACTGTCTTCAAAGTTTTGTTTTAAGGCTTTGTCTGTGAATGCCATACAGATCTCAGCACTTGATAATATTCCCAGAAATGTTCTCACTGCAGGCAAGATTGTCACTGCTTGATTTCATTCCAGCAAAATCCTTGCCTTTGGAAATCTTTGCAACTGGTTTATGATTTGCTGTATGCATTAACATTAGTGTTTTGTTCCCTCCTGTTTTCATAGATGCATGCCTATGTCCATATTTACCTGATTGCTTGCTCACACAATATAGGCCTCACATTAGAAATCATCTGCATCACCATTTTCTGAAAATGAGACTAAATGGCTTGGATTCATTGTTGAGTCAATGAAATATGGACAGTCTAATGGCTCCCTTTGAAATTATTTTCCCTTTTCTGCCCAAACGGTTCAGACAGAAAAGGCCCATAATTTCTCATAGAGGCAATCTTAAAATGTTTTCTGTAGCTTAATTTAGATTAAGTATAGTGGACAAAAGGACTTTAGACAAGTGTGACACACCTGCCTCCAGAAAAGCCACTCTTCCAACTTAATTTGCTACACTGTTAGTTAATCTTTCCCTTTATCACAAGGGGTTTTACCTCTCACTAGACCTTTAAATTGTTATAAGTCTCCTCAGTTTGAATTATGCCTTTTAACCTTCTTGTCAAGTTTGTCATTTCTAGAATACAACAAGAATGACAGATTGTCCAATGCATCATTCTCATGGGCATCACCCATGTCACCTCCCAGGGACAGCTGTGTAGCTTTGCCAGGCAGCTGCAATTGAGATGCATGCCCAGGAAAGTTTGGAGAATAGGGAGAGTCAGTCACACCTGGGAACAGGTCATTGGCCAGAGTAGGCATGGCCACTGCAAAAGTAGGAAGATAGGAGGTATTTAATCTCCTAAACAAAGGAGTGTTCTCTCTCCATTGTGCTTAACTCCTAACCTGCAGGACTTTCACACTACTGCTCTTTTGTATGTAACCACATGGCCCACAGCCATGTGGACCCTACAAAATGGACTGATGGACTACAACTAGCCTAATTTTACACCAGCCCCAGCTCCACTATGGAACAGAAATTCTGGACATTGGCTTTGCTTCTAGTTCTGCTGAATCCCCAGTTGCACCTCTTCCAGGACTGGATTGAGGGAAATGGGACATTACAACCCAGGGGATCTAATTCCATGTAGATAAAGTGTCTACCACATCTCATACTCTCATAGGGTCCTCCAGAAGTTCTTATTCCAGCAGTAGCCCAAGAACCCCACTCTCACTAGCAATGGAGAAATACCATCCATGCATTTCTCCTATAACAGAGAGTAATTGTCTATCTTTTATTCTGGACTATCTTTTCATGGATGCTTCTATAGTAAATCACTTTAGAACACAGGTTTGTTGCTGTCCAGTATAAGAAACTGCTTACTGCTAGGCAAAAGGTCAGGCAGTTTTACTTGTCTATACTAATAAAAGGGTAACATGCAAATTGGTCAGGATGCCCTCACAGTAATGACCGAACAGCAGGCTGCTTGGGGCAACAAGGCTGGCAGGGGGAATAGTGAGGGATGACCGAACGACTGAACAGCAGGTTGCGTGGGGTGACCAGACCAGCATGGAGGGCGGGCAGTGAGGGGTGATCATACTGGCAGGCAGAGGTGGTTAGGGGTGATCAGGCTGGCAGAGGGTCAGTTAAGGGTGATCTGGCAGGCAGGTAAGTTAGCAGATAGGAGCCAGCAGTCCTGATTGTGAGAGGGATGTCCGACTGCCCAATAAGACCCAATCCCGGGGACATCCAGCAGTCAAACATCCCCCGAGGGGTTCTGGATTGGAAAGGGTGCAGGCTGGGCTGAGGGACCCCCCCCCCCTTCCCATGCACAAATTTCATGCACCGGGCCTCTAGTTGTAATTATGAAAGACTAGAGTTCCTTAGGAGTGACCCAAACCCACTAAATATGCAATCTCTGCCTGGACTGCTCAGTATTGCACCTGTGGGACTAGAAGAGCAAGAGGAAACCCATGTAAACATGAAGCTTATGCTGCCCTACTAGCTGTACCTTAAGTAATAAAATCCCTTTTTTTCTGAACACGGAGTCTGATGTCCACAGCCAATATCTTCAAAAACTTTTGATATGACCCAAGAACCAATAAAGTTTTACATTGCTAATTAATTGGGCTTAAAGATTGATAGTTACCAAGTTCACAGGAACTGACTAAACTTGAGTCCAAGTGCATACACAAAATTCTTATAAATAACACCAAAAAGCATTTTTATTTATTTAATTACTGGAGGCCCAGTGCACGAATTCATGCACATTGAAAGGAAATAATTAGAAGAAATAATTAGAAGAACTATGTTAGGTCAGGAGTTAAGCACTTTCTCTATAATAGAAGTGTCAACCAAATTCATGATTGACAATGACAGATGAGTGCAATTGGCGCCAGTGAGAACTTTATATATATAGATAAACTTGCTTAATTAGACCTGCTTTCTGTACTATTTTTTTCTTTTTTTAATATAATTGTATTGATTAATGTATTACATATGTGTCCTTATCTCCCCATTGTCCCCCAATGCCCCACTCCTGCCCTCACCCCCATGTTGTCTGTGTCCATTGGTTAGGCATATATGTATGCATAAAAGTCCTTTGCTTAATCTCTCCCCCTTACCCCACCCTTTCCTACCTTCCCTCTGAGGTTTGACAGTCTAAAAGATGTTTCTCTGTCTCAGGATATGTTTTCCTTTATGAGTTTATTATTGTTCATTATTTTCCATAAATGAGTGAGATAATGTGATATTTATCATTCTCTGACTGGCTTATTTCACTTAGCATAATGCTCTCTAGTTCCATTCATGCTGTTGCAAATGCTAAAAATTCCTTTTTTTTTTTTACCGCAGTGTAGTATTCCATTGTGTAGATGTACCACTGTTTTTTAATCCACTCATCTGCTGATGGGCACTTAGGCAGCTTCCAAATCTTAGCTATTGTAAATTGTGCCACTATGAACTTAGGGGTGCATGTATCCTTTCTGATGGGTGTTTCTAGTTACTTGGGATCCATTCCTAGAAGTGGGATCAGTAGGTCAAATGGGAGTTCCATATTTAGTTTTTTGAAGAAACTCCATACTGTTCTCCACAGTGGCTGCACCAGTCTGCATTCCCACCATCAGTGCACGAGGGCTTTTTCTCTGCGTCCTCTCCTGCACCTGACATTTGTTGATTTGTTGATGTTAGCCATTCTGACATGTGTGACATTGTCATTTTGACTTGCATCTCTCAGATTATTAGTGACTTGGAGCATGTTTTCATATGTCTCTTGGCCTTCCTTCTGTCTTCTTTCAAAAAGTATTTATTTAGGTTCATTGACAATTTTTTTTATTGAATTGTTTATCTTCCTTTTGTTAAGTTGTATGAGTTCCCAGTAAATGTAGGAGATTAAACCCTTATAGGTGATAACATTGGCAAATATGTTTTCCCATGCAGTGGGCCTTTTTGTTGTTTTGTTGATGGTTTCTTTTGCTGTGCAAAAGCATTTTATTTTGATGTAGTCCCATTTGTTTATTTTCTCTTTAGTTTCCATTGCCCTAGGAGCTGTATTGGTTAAGAAATTGCTTCGGCATATGTCTGAGATTTTGCTGCATGTAGATTCCTCTAGTATTTTTTATGATTTTCTGTCTTATGTTTAAGTCCTTTATCCATTTTTAAAATATATATATATATCTTATTGATTTTTTACAGAGAGGAAGGAAGAAGAATAGAGAGTGAGAAACATCAATGAGAGAGAAACATTGATCAGCTGCCTCCTGCACACCCCCTATTGGGGATGTGCCTGCAATCAAGGTACATGCCCTTGACCGGAATGGAACCTGGGACCTTTGATTCCTCAGGATGATGCTCTAGCCACTGAGCCAAACTGGTTAGGGCTCCTTTATCCATTTTGAGTTTCTTTTTGTGTATGGTGTAAGTTGGTGGTCTAGTTTCATTTTTTTGCATGCATCTATACAATTTTCCCAACACCATTTATTTAAGAGAATGTCTTGACTCCATTGTATGTTCTTGCCTCCTTTGTCAAATATTAATATAGCATAGTGATTAGATTCGATTTCTGGCTTCTGTATTCTATTCCATTGATCTATATGTCTGTTCTTGTGCCAGAACTAGGCATTTTTGAGAGCAGTGGCTTTATAAAGCAGCTTTATATCTGGTAGTGAGATCCCACCTACTTAGTTCTTCTTTCTCAGGATTGCTGCAGCTATTCGGGATCTTTTTTATTCTACATGAATTTTTGGAGAGTTTGTTCTAGGTCTGTGAAAAATGCCATGGGTATCTTAATGGGGAGGGCATTGAATCTATAGATTGCTTTGGACATTTTAATGTTGTTGATTCTACCAATCCATGAAAACGGTATGTTCTTCCATCTGTATATGGCTTCCTCTTTCTCCTTTTTCAACAACCTTTAGTTTTCTGAGTACAGGTCTTTTACCTCCTTACTTAAGTTTGTTCCTAGGTATCTTAATTTTTTTTGGTGCGATGGTAAATGGGATTGTTATTTTAGCCTCTCTTTCTGTAAGTTCACTTTTGGTGTATAGAAATGCCATAGATTTCTGGGCATTAGTTTTGTATCCTGCTACATTGCTGAATTCATTTATTAAGTCTAATAATTTTTTTATGGAGTCTTTAGGATTTTCTATGTACAGTATCATGTCATCTGCAAATAAGGAAAGTTTTATTTCTTCTTTTCCAATTTGAATGCTTTTGATTTCCTCTTCTTTTCTGATTGCAATGGCTAGTACTTCCAGTACTATGTCAAACAGGAGGGGAGAGAATGGGTATTCCTGTCTTGTTCCTGTTCTTAGGGGATGTGTTTTAATTTTTGCCCATTGAGTATGATATTGGCTGTGGATTTGTCATATAAGGCTTCTATTATGTTGAGGTATGAGCCTTCTATTCCCACCTTGATGAGAGTTCTTATCAAGAAAGTGTGTTGAATTTTTTCAAATGCTTTTTCTGCATCAATTGATTTCACTATGTGATTTTTATCTCTTAATTTGTTTATTTGATGTATCACATTTATTGATTTGCAGATATTGTACCTTCCTTGCATCCCGGGATCAATCCTATTTGGTCATGGTGTATAATCTTTTTTTTTTTAATTTTATTTTATTTTTATTGTTTTAAGTATTAAAAATAGTAGTACATATGTCTCCTTTTTTTTTCCCCCTTTGATCTCCCCCCGACCTCCCCTACCCCCCAGTACATGCCTTCACCTGCCCACTCTCCCCCCCCCCCCGCCCCAGTGTCTTATATCCATTGGTTGTGCTTATATGCATGCGTACAAGAACTTCAGTTGGTCTCTTACAGCCCTCCTCGCCCAACCTCCCCTGTCTTCCCAATGTAGTTTGACAGTCTGTTCAATGCTTCTTTGCCTCTGTATCTTTTTCCCACCATTTCTTTCCTTTAAAAAGTTTTGCCTTTGCAGACTGGAAATAAACATATAATAACAAAACAAGACAAAACAAAAAAATGTTTGAGTCCCAATTTCAATGTCCAACAGTTCCTTATGTGTACATGTCAGCAGTGATATCTGGATGGTGGGCACATGGTGGCAATGCAGGTCCGACCCTCTCTGGTTTGGTCCTAGGTAACCGGCAGCGGTGCACAGCTGCTGACTGCTCCCATGGCAAGGCGTTGTCAGCGTCTTCCATCTCTGGACTGTTTTTTCCTCTTGTCTTCGTGGTTGGAGCACTCCAGTCAATTCCTTTCTGTTGCAGGAATCCATCTGGTCTTGGGGTTGTTTTCTGAAAATATACAAATATATTCTTGACCACAAGTTAATAAAGGAATCTTTTCGATATAATTGATTTGGGATCCTTTTTATTTTTGTTCAAACGATTTTCCTTTGTCTTATTTAGACACCATGTGTGTTTTTAATGGCCGTCTTGCTGTTAGCATTGCATATGAACCTTAATTTGGTAAAGTAAAAATTTTCTAGATGTAATTTACTTATAGGATATTTTTCCTTACATGATATTGCCCTACTATCCCCCACCCTTTTTTTTTAATTGAGGTTTTTGTAAATTTTATAATGCAGTCTTGATAACTTTAAATTAAAAAAAAAATTTTTTTTCCCCCCACACATATGACTGCTTTAGGTTCATTGCGTATTCAGGAATTTTACCATGAGATGAACTACCAATAGAAATTTTAGTTATTACTTTAAGAATAGCTTTTTGTCCAGTACTTGAATATTCACTTATTTCAATTAGCCTATTTAAATTAATCTGAAAACTCGATTACTATTTTACTGTCAAATTTAATACTCTACCAACAATCTTAGTTTACCCAGTAAATATTAGTGGGAAGGATTATTTGCATTCTTGAGTGGGCCCTGAGCATTCCAAATGCTCGGCTGAATTTAGATATAGGGCAACTGCTGTCGGCCAAGTCTCTTGTCTGTTACCTGGGTCCCGATCTGAGCTGGGCCAAGTCTCTGTCTGTCACCTGTATCTCGATGTGAGCTGGGCCGGGTCTCTTTCTGTTGCCTGGGTCCCGATCTGAGCTGGGTGTGGGAAGCGCAAAGCAGCCATGGGGGTAGGAGACCTCCTTTAGAAGGGGGTGAGGGTTCAAGCCCCTGCAATGTTGGGGGGGTGAGGGTCTGTGCCCCACTTCTGTTGCCCCCCCAAGTTCTCTCCTGATGGCCCTTCTGCGACTGTGCCTGTCTTAGGTTGTTCCTTCCTTGAGGAATCTTACCCGTCTCTGGCTAACCAGCCATCCTCCGGGGCCAAGCAGGGTGCTGTGAGGTTCAGTTCTGTCTCCTTGGTAGCCTATGACCCGGTGGCCTCCACACCCAGCACCTGCCTTGGCAACCCTTGGCCTGCTGGCAGGGTCCCGGTGCTGATCACATATCTCGGGGAACTTGGGTTTCTTCTCCAGTGAGGGCCCAGCTCACACAATTGGATGTGAGACAGATCCCTGGTACCAGCCCCCACGAGGCTTCAAGCTCAGCATGAACAGAAAGCTCAGGTAACAGCTGAGGGCAATTGGATTGTGAGAAGAGGGTCCCTCTTGGCACAAAGGGCAAGAGGGGCCAATATAGGATGCTCAAGTGCCTTCCCAGTGCCTTAATTCCTTCTGCAAGGGATTAAATCCTTTCATGTCCCTTTTTTTT
Source organism: Corynorhinus townsendii (assembly GCA_026230045.1). Taxonomy (NCBI): domain Eukaryota; kingdom Metazoa; phylum Chordata; class Mammalia; order Chiroptera; family Vespertilionidae; genus Corynorhinus; species Corynorhinus townsendii. Next base: position 109,250,451 of record JAPDVU010000002.1, read on the forward strand.
TTTTTTTTAATTGCTGCCCACCATTCAAAGAATTAGTTTGTAAGTTTGTTTGGGATAATTGTAAAATATGCTGTTGTAAAATACCTAAAATTATAATGAGATTGTAGAATAATATCATGTAAGGATATTCTTTGCCCTAGGCCCTGGCAATTCCATTTCAAACTGGCTGTCAATTTCTTTTTGTAGCTTTATATAAACTTTGTCAGGGAGGCAAAAACACAAATTACTTACTTTAGTTCAAGAGGCCAAATATATTGACTTTCAATTACAATCTTTATGACTTTTGAAGGAAACTTCTCTTTGTTTCCTTCCAAAATAATTTTCAGTCTACAGAGAGTTTCATTTAAAAATTTTTGTCACATGAAACAATTTCTCTTAATGCCCCGCCCCCTTGTTGTCTGTGTCCATTGATTAGGTTCATATGCATGCATACAAGTCCCTTGGTTGATCTCTCCACCTTACCCCCACCCTCCCCTACCTTACCTGAGGTATGATGTTCTGATCGACGTTTCTCAGCCTCTGGATCTGTTCTTGTTCATCAGTCTATGTCGTTCATTATATTCCACAAATGAGCGAGATCATGTGATATTTATCTTTCTCTGCCTGGCTTATTTCACTCAACATAATATTCTCCATCTCCATCCATATTGTTGCAAATGGTAGGAACTCCTTCTTTTTAACCGCAGCGTAGTATTCCATTGTATAGATATACCACAGTTTTTTAATCCATTCATCTGCTGATGGGCATTTAGGTTGTTTCCAAATCTTGGCTATGGTGAATTGTGCTGCTATGAACATAGGGGTGCATATTTCCTTTCTGATGCCTGTTTCTAGATTCTTGGGATATATTCGTAGAAGTGGGATCACTGGGTCAAATGGGAGTTCCATTTTTATTTTTTTGAGGAAACTCCATACTGTTCTCCACAGTGGCTGCACCAGTCTGCATTCCCACCAGCAGTGCACAAGGGTTCCTTTTTCTCCGCATCCTCGCCAACACTTGTTGTTTGTTGATTTGTTGATAAAAGCCATTCTGACAGGTGTGAGATGGTACCTCATTGTTGTTTTGATTTGCATCTCTCTGATGATTAGTGACTGTGAGCAGGTTTTCATATGTCTCTTGGCCTGCCTTCTGTCTTCTTTCGAAAAGTGTCTACTTAGATCAGTTGCCCATTTTTTGATTGGGTTGTTTATCTTCTTTTTGTTAAGTTGTATGAGTTCTCTGTATATGTTGGAGATTAAACCCTTATCATTGATATCATTGGCAAATATGTTCTCCCATGCAGTGGGCTTTCTTGTTGTTTTATTGATGGTTTTCTTTGCTGTGCAAAAGCTTTTTATTTTGATGTAGTCCCATTTGTTTATTTTCTCTTTAGCTTCCATTGCCCTAGGAGTAGTATCAGTGAAGAAGTTCTTTCGGCATTGTCCGAGATTTTGCTGCCTGTGGATTCCTCTAGTATTTTCATGGATTCCCGTCTTATGTTTAAGTCCTTTATCCATTTTGAATTTATTTTTGTGTATGGTGTAAGTTGGTGATCTAGCTTCATTCTTTTGCATGTATCTGTCCAATTTTCCCAATACCATTTGTTGAAGAGACTGTCTTGACTCCATTGAATGTTCATGCCTCCTTTGTCAAATATTAATTGAGCATATTGATTTGGGTCAACTTCTGGGTTCTCTATTCTATTCCATTGATCTATATGTCTGTTCTTGTGCCAGTACCAGGCTGTTTTGAGAACAGTAGCTTTGTAATACAACTTGATATCTGGTATTGAGATCCCACCTACTTTGTTCTTCTTTCTCAGGATTGCTGTAGCTATTCAGGTTCTTTTTTTATTCCAGATAAATTTTTGGAAATTTCATTCTAGGTCTGTGAAATATGTTGTTGTTATTTTAATGGGAAGTGCATTGAATTTATAGATTGCTTTGGGTAGTATGGACATTTTGATGATGTTGATTCTACCAATCCATGAACATGGTATGTTCTTCCATCTGTTTATGTCTTCCTCTATCTCTTTTTTCAGTGTCGTGTAGTTTTCTACATATAGGTCTTTTACCTCTTTAGTTAAGTTTATTCCTAAGTATCTTAATTTTTTTGGTGCGATGGTAAATGGGATTGTTTTTTTAGTCTCTCTTTCTGTAAGTTCATTATTGGTGTATAGAAATGCCAGAGATTTCTTAGCATTAATTTTGTATCCTGCTACATTACCAAATTCAGTTATTAAGTCTAATAATTTTTTTATGGAGTCTTTAGGGTTTTCTATGTACAGTATCATGTCATCTGCGAATAAGGACAGTTTTACTTCTTCTTTTCCAATTTGGATGCCTTTTATTTCTTCTTCTTGTCTGATCCCAATGGCTAGTACTTCCAGCACTATATTAAACAGGAGTGGTGAGAGTGGGCATCCCTGTCTTGTTCCTGTTCTTAGGGGAAATGGTTTTAGTTTTTGCCCATTGAGTATGATGTTGGCTGTGGGTTTGTCGTATATGGCTTTTATTATGTTCAGGTATGATCCTTCTATTCCCACCTTGCTGAGAGTTTTTATCAAGAAAGGATGTTGGATTTTATCAAATGCTTTTTCTGCGTCAATTGATATGACTATGTGATTTTTATCTCTCAATTTGTTTATGTGATGTATCACGTTTATTGATTTGTGAATATTGTACCATCCTTGCATCCCTGGGATAAATCCTACTTGGTCATGGTGTATAATCTTTCTGATGTACTGCTGGATTCGATTTGCTAGAATTTTGTTGAGGATTTTGGCATCTATGTTCATGAGGGATATTGGCCTGTAATTCTCTTTCATTGTGTTGTCTTTGTCTGGTTTTGGTATTAGGGTGATGCTGGCCTCATAGAAGGAGCTTGGAAGTGTTCCTTCTTCTTGAATTTTCTGGAATAGTCTGAGGAGGATAGGTTTTAGTTCTTCCTTGAATGTTTGGTAAAACTCCCCTGTGAAGCCATCAGGCCCTGGGCTTTTGTTTGCTGGAAGCTTTTTGATGGCTGCTTCAATTTCTTCCATAGTTATCAGCCTATTGAGATTCTTAGAATCTTCCTGAGTGAGGTTTGGAAGGTTGTATTTTTCTAGGAATGTGTCCATTTCCTCCAGATTGTGTAGTTTGTTAGAATAGAGTTGTTCATAGTATTTTTTAACAATCCTTTGTATTTCTGTGGGGTCTGTTGTTATTTCACCTCTTTCATTTCTGATTTTGTTTATTTGGGTCCTCTCTCTTTGCTTCTTGGTGAGCCTGGCTAGAGGTTCATCAATCTTGTTTATCCTTTCAAAGAACCAGCTCTTGGTTTTGTTGATCCTGTGTATTGTTTTTTTGGTCTCTATGTCATTCATTTCTGCTCTGATCTTTATTATGTCCTTCCTTCTGCTCACTGTGGGCTTTTCTTGTTGCTCTCTTTCTAATTCTTTGAGTTGTTGAGTTAGAAGATTTATTACCATTTTTTCTTGTTTTTTGAGGTAGGCCTGTAGAGCTATAAACTTCCCTCTCAAGACTGCTTTTATTGTGTCCCATAGCATTTGCATTGTTGTGTTTTTATTGTCATTATTCTCCAGAGAGAGACAGAAAGTTACCTACAAGGTAACTTTTCTTCTTTGATCTCCTTGATCACCCAATCATTGTTTAATAGCATGCTATTCAGTTTCCACGTGTTTGAATTTTTTGGAATGCTTTTATTATAGCTTATTTCTAATATTATGCCACTGTGGTCTGAGAAAATGCTTGATAGGATTTCAATCTTTTTGAATTTAGGGAGGCTTTGTTTGTGACCCAATATGTGGTCTATTTTTGTAAATGTCCCATGGGCACTTGAAAAGAACGTATATTCCGAGGCTTTGGGGTGAAATGCTCTGAAGATGTCAATTAGGTCCATCTGATCTAGTGTGTCATTTAGAATTGCTATTTCTTTGCTGATTTTTTGTCTGGAGGATTTATCCAGTGATGTCAGTAGTGTATTAAAGTCTCCTACTATGATTGTATTGTTGTCGATCTCTCCCTTGATCTCTTCCAGGAGTTTTTTTATGTATTTGGGTGCTCCTGTGTTGGGTGCATATATGTTTACCAGAGTTATATCTTCTTGTTGAATTGCTCCCTTTAGTATTATGTAGTGGCCTTCCTTATCTCTTGTTATGCCCTTTACTTTGAGGGCCATTTTATCAGATATAAGTATTGCTACCCCAGCTTTTTTCTCATTTCCATTTGCTTGAAGAATATTTTTCCATCCCTTCACTCTCAGTCTGTGTGAATCCTTTGCTCCGAGGTAGGTCTCTTGTAGACAGCAAATATATGGGTCATGTTTTCTTATCCATTCAGCTACCCTATGTCTTTTGATTGGTGCATTTAATCCATTTACGTTTAATGTTATTATTGACAAGTACATGTTTGTTGTCATATTTTCCCCCTTAGTGTTTGTGTTTCTTTTTGCCTTTCTCTTTCTTCTTTTTACAGCAGTCCCTTTAGCATTTCTTGCATTGCTGGCTTGGTAGTGATAAACTCTCTTAGCCCTTTTTTGTCTGTGAAGCTCCTGATTCCCCCTTCAATTTTGAATGATAACCTTGCTGGGTATAGTATTCTTGGATTCAGACCCTTGCTTTGCATCACTTTGAATATTTCATTCCATTCCCTTCTGGCCTGGTGTGTTTCTGTTGAGAAATCAGTTGATATTCTAATAGGAGATCCCTTGTAGGTAACTTTCTGTCTCTCTCTGGCAGCCTTTAAGATTCTTACTTTGTCATTGGTATTCGCCAATTTAATTATGATGTGTCTTGGTGTTGGTCTTTTGGGGTTCAACTTGTTTGGGACTCTATGTACTTCTTGGACTTGCATAATTTTTTTCTTGCCAAATCAGGGAAGTTCTCCGTCATTATTTCTTCAAACAGGTTTTCTATTCCTTGCTTCTCTTCCTCACCTTCTGGTATCCCTATTATTCTAATATTGTTTCATTTTATGTTGTCCCAAAGCTCCCTTAGGCTCTCCTCTTGCTTTTTAAGTCTTCTTTCCATTTGCTGCTGTGTTTGTGTGTGTTTTCCTACCTTGTCTTCTAATTCACTGATGCGGTCCTCAGCCTCTTCTAGTCTACTGTTTAAGCCTTCCAATGTGTTCTTTATTGCAGCTATGTCGTTCTTCATCTCCTCTTGGTTTCTTTTCATGTTGGTGACATTTTCATTCAGCTCCTTATAGTTCTCATTGAGTTGTGTGTATTTGTCATTGAGTTGTGTGTATTTGTCATCCATCCGTTTAAACATCCTTATCATCATTACTCTGAATTCTCTCTCAGTTAAGCTGCTAGCCTCAGTTTCATTTAACTCCCTTTCTGGTGATTCCTCTTTTTTTTTCCTTTAGGTATAATGCTTTTTTGTCTCCCCATGTTTTCCTGAAATGTTTTAATTGTAGATCCAATTGCTTTGCTACCCAGGTTCTTTTGGTGATGGTGCTACTGGTGAAATCTTTCTGTTCTCCTGGGCTTGGTTATCTAGTGTAACTGAGGTGCTTAGCTTCTAAAGATTTCTCTTTAGAGTAGATCCTATGGCTTCAGGGAGTATTCAGATTTCTTGGTGTTAATCAGGGTGGAATCTGGGTGTGGCTATATTGGTTGCCTGGAGACTGGGGGGAAGGGCTATCTCTCAGGAGAAAATGGATTCTGTGGGCTTAGATATGACTCAGCACCAGACTTGCTACCACTTCTCCTGGACCGTCCATTGCCCACTCTGCCCAGGTTCCACAACTCTACCCCTTCTCCCGCACTTCTGTCACAGGTAAGCGCCTGTCTCCAAAAGGTCCCACGAACTAGGTTCAGTGGGGAAAGGCGCAGGCCCCAGCGCGAGGAAGGACCGCGTCTCCGCCAGTTCCTCTCTTGCTGGCACTCCGCGGTCTGGCAGCTCTTAAAGGCTGCCTTTGAGCTCAGATCCCAAATCCAGACTCTATGGTCTAAAATCCTTCAGACCTTGCCTGTCCTCAGGGACGCAGCTTGGCACTGTGTAGTTTCTCCCTGACCTTCTGGGCACAGAGGTCCAGGAGATTCTACTGCCTAGATCTTTGATTTTACCTTTATCTGGGGGATCCCTGCTCTTCCCAGCTGCAAACTGTCTCACCAGCTGTGCCTCCTTCGCCAATTCGGGCTGGATTCCGCTGGTCTCTCGCTGCCTCCTCTATTTGCTCCGGGAGAAGGCTCAGGACACATCCTTCTATTCCGCCGCCATTTTGTCTCCTGTATAATCTTTCTAATATAATGCTGAATCTGATTTGCTAGAATTTTGTTGAGGATTTTAGTATCTATGCTCATCAAGGATATTGGCCTGTAATTCTCTTTCATTGTGTTGTCTTTATCTGGTTTTGCTATTAGGGTAATGTTGACTTCATAGAGTTAGCTTGGAAGTGTTCCTTCCTCTTGAATTTTTTGGTATAGTTTGAGAAGGATACGTTTTAGTTCTTCCTTCAATGTTTGGTAAAACTCCCCTGTGAAGCTCTCTGGCCTCAGGCTTTTGTTGGCTGGAAGCTTTTTGATGACTGATTCAATTTCTTCCATAGTTATCGGCCTATTGAGATATTTAGATTCTTCCTGATTGAGTTTTGGAAGGTTGTACTTTCTAGGAATGTGTCCCTTTCCTCCAGGTTGTCTAGTTTGATGGAATAGAGTTTTCCACAGCATTTTTTAACAATCCTTTTTATTTCTGTGGGGTCTGTTGTTTTTTCACCTCTTTCATTTCTGATTTTGTTTATTTGTGTCCTCTCTCTTTGCTTTTTGATGATTCTGTCTAGACGTTCATCAATCCTGTTTGTCCTTTCAAAGAACCAGCTCTTGGTTTCATTTATCTTTTGTATATGTTTTTGTTTGTTTTGGTCTCTATGTCATTTATTTCTGCTCTGATCTTTATTATCTCCTTCCTTCTGCTCACTCTGGGCTTTTCTTATTGCTCTCTTTCTAATTCTTTAAGTGATAGAGTTAGATGATTTACTACCCTTTTTTTTTTTTTTTTTTTTTTTTTTTTGTAGGCCTGTAGAACTATAAACTCTATAAACTTCCTTCTCAGGACTGCTTTCATTTTGTCCCACAGATTTTGGATTGTGGTGTTTTCATTGTCATTCATTTACAGGATGGTTTTAATTTATTCTGTGATCTCTTTGTTAACCCAATCATTGTTTAATAGCATGCTATTCAGCTTCCAAGTGTTTGAATTTTTTATTGTAGTTTATTCCTAATATTATGCCATTGTGGTCTGAGAAGATGATAGAAAACTTCTTGAATTTGGAGAGACTTTACTTGTGACCCAATATGTGGTCTATCTTTGAAAATGTCCCATGTGCACTTGAGATGAATGTATATTCCGTGGCTTTGGGGTGAAATATTCTGAAGATGTCAATTACGTCCATCTGGTTTACTGAGTCATTTAGGATTGCTGTTTCTTTGCTGACTTTTTGTCTAGAGGATTTATCTAGTGATGTCAGTGGTGTATTAAAGTCCCCTACTATGATTGTATTGTTGTCAATCTCTCCCTTGATATCTTCTAGGAGTTTATGTATTTGGTGCTCCTTCATTGGGTGCATATATGTTTATCAGGGTTATATCCCCTTGTTGTATTAATCCCTTTAGTATTGTGAAGTGGCTTCCTTATCTGTTGTTATGGCCATCACTGTGAGATCTATTTTATCAGATATAAGTATTGCTACCCCAGCTTTTTATCCTTAGTCAGAATTCCCTTTCTGGCATATTGCATGTCTCTGTTTCACTTAGCTGCTTTTCTGGTGGTTTCTCCTTTTCTTTCTTTTGCGTGTTTCTTATCTACCCATTTTTGTTCCTACCGGAGTACCTAGCTGTCAAGTCGTGCAGGGGCTGCTCCTTGGGTGGCAAGGGCTGAGCTTCTTGGGCAGTGGCTGCTCCTCAGTTGGCAGTGGCTCCTCTGGTGGGCACTGTTCACACTAGTGGTGGCTCCTCTGGTTGGTTGGGGCAGGTTTCTCATGCAGCTGCTGCTCCTCAGGCAGGGGTGGGCTGCTCATAAGGCTGCTGCTCCTTGGACCTTGGTGGGCTGCATGTGTTTGCTGCTTCTGGGATGGGGTGGGCTGCTCATGTGGCTGTTGCTCCACAGATGGGCACAGGATGCTCATAGGGATGCTGCTCTTCCTGGGGGGTGGGCTGCATGTAACTGCTGTTCCTCAGATGGGTAGGACTGCTTGTGTGGCTGCTGCTGCACAGACTGGGGTGGGGGGCACAAGGGGCTGCTGCTCCTCGGATAGGGATGAGTTGCTCATGCAGCTGCTGCTCCTTGGATGGGGTGGGAAGCTCATGAGCTGTTGTTCTCAGAGAGGGGTGGGCTGCTTTCTGCCTCTCCTTGGATAGGGATGGCTGCTTGTGAGGCTGCTGCTCCTTGGACAGGGGCAGATTGCTCGCAGGGCTGCTGATCCTTGTATGGGGTTGGGCTGCTCACGCAGCTGCTGCTCCTCAGATGGGGGTGGGTTGCTTGTGTAGCTGCTGCTCCTCAAACAAGGGCAGGCAGTTTGTGAGGCTGCTGCTCCTCAGATATGGGTGGGCTGCTTGGGCAGCTGCTGCTCCTTGAATGGGGGTGGGCTGCTCACACATAGACCTGCTTTCTGATTCACCTAAACTTTTTTCAGCCCAGTGAAGCACCCCAACTTCTCTTTCGTGTTGTCAGCAACACGGCAGTAAATATCAACACAAAGCAGATTATTATTGTAGATCACACAGGGAGAACAAAGGGTGAAATATTTGACCACAGCAGTGTTGTACTATATTCTGTGCAGTGAGAAAACCTGAAGTCATTTTCAAGGTCCACCATTTCTTACTTCCTTTCAGTTGGGTCAGGTTTCTAAACTTTCTAAAAATCTCTGTTTTCCGGCTAATGAAAAGAAAATAGGATTTTACCAAATCTCCTATCTACCTCCTCCAGGACTTCTGTAAGGAACAAATGAGATAAGGCAGGTGAAAATGCTTCAGAGACATTTGGTTAAATTGTAAAATGTTTGCACCTGGCTATAAAGCAATTCGTATTCCTGGGCTGAAGAAACTCCAAGGAGGCTAGTCACTAGGGAGTGGAAGCTCAGCTTTGTTACGTGATGTCATTAATCAGTGCCCACAGCCACCATTTACAGGCTGGGTTGGGCTATGGACCGCATTTTGTGCCATGGAGTCTTGGCAGCATTGGTTGTTATTTGGTGAGCAATTGTTCTGGTGTGGTGGCAGGTACTGTGTCCCACTTGGGGGAAGCTGACTGTTGCTTTGTGGGCACCAATTCTGTGGTGCCATTTCTCTGTAAATGGCCAGTGCTTGTCATGGCAGCTCCTATGTTGAGCATCTGCCACCTGATGATTAGTGTGTATCTGGTCAGAGGGACATTTAGCATTTTAACCTTTTATATATATCAATTATTTTTTTAATTTTAATTTTTAAATTTTTTTATTGTTGAGAGTATTACAGATGCTCCCATTCCCCGCCCCCCTTTGCCCTCTTCAAACTGGCTCCTGCCCTATCCCAGGTCTTCACTGCACTATTGTTTGTGTCCATGGGCTATGCATTTAAATAAACAAAGAAAATAACCCTGTGAAAATAACATAAGTGTAAATATGAAACTGAGTCTTTGTTAGAAAGGTGGGTCTGGATTTATTTATTTATTATAAAAAATTTATTTTAACTTGTTCTGAAATATGGATTTTCTTTTAAATCAAACATATTGAAGTAAATCTCAGCCTTTAGTTTTATTTTAAAGCTGCTGAATTTTAGTACTGTTTAAAAATGAAATTCTGAGTGAATTAACAATAAAGTGGAAATTCAGGAATGGAACTGCCTTCAGTCATAACCTATTCCATGGACTCAAACCAAACCATCAGGGCACCATGACATTTAGGACCTTTTCTCTGTAAGTACTTCCTTATCAAGGTCCACTATTTAGAGACCGTAGCCTCAGGCTAATGTATTTCCACATCTAAGTTAAAAAGAACCAAGAGAGTACCACATCTCAGTAGCTCCCACATAATTCAGTCTTCTTCAATGAATTTGGCTATTTCATTCATCTTTGGTCACTGTGGGAATTTTATTTTTATAAGCATTGTCATATAGCGTTCTGATTTGCCAGGTCTATGCCACATGCTCTGTGCCATATAAATGACTAGTTCCCAAAAGACATGTTGGATTATGTTACTAGAAAAAAGAGTAAGTGCATTATAGGATGGAAAAAATAATAATAAAACATTTTCTATCTACTTTGTACTATGCTTTCATAATTATCCTTTTGTCATTATCATCACCACCTCACAGATGAAAAACTGAAACCCATCAAGTGATGTGGCTAAGACTAAAACACAGGTCTCCTCACTCTTAACTTAGTGCTCTTCCTCTGGACTAGATTGTGTTGCATACTAGGATAAAAATTTATTACTCTGAAAATGAATAACACCCTCCTCACCCCCCAAAAGAAACTGAGTGAAAATGTCTGATCCAAAACAAATATCCTACATAGTAAAGAAGTAATATGCAAATTTACCATCGCTCAAACACACAAGATGGCCACCCCAAGATGGCCTGCAGGGGAGGGCAGTTAGGGGATACCAGGCCTGCTGCGGAGGTCAGTTGTTGGGGGCAGGCCTGCAGGGGAGAGCAGTTGGGGGCAACCAGGCCAGCAGGGGAGGGCATTTGGGGGCAACCAGGCCAGCAGGGCAGAGAAGTTAGGAGCGACCAGGCCTGCAGAGGAGGGTAGTTAGGAGTGACCAGGCCTGCAGGGGTGAGCAGTTAGGGGTGACCAGACCTGCAGGGGAGGACAGTTAGGGGCGACCAGGCTGGCAAGGGAGAGAAGTTAGGGGTGATCGGGCCAGCAGGGGAGGGCAGTTAGGGGCAATCGGGCCAGCAGGGGAACAGTTAAGCATTGATCAGGCTAGCAGGGGAGTGTTTAGGGGGTGATCAGGCTGGCTGGCAGGCAGGTGAGCAGTCCTGGATTGTGAGAGGGATGTCCGACTGCCCGTTTAGGCCCGAGCCCACTGGGATCCCTTGAGAGGTCCCATATTGGAGAGGGTTCAGGCTGGGCTGAGGGACACACACACACACACACACACACACACACACCCTGTGCATGAATTTTGTGTACTGGGCCTCTAGTTAATAACAGCTTAATTACTTTTTATCTTAAAGATGAATAATAAAATATGTCATATTTTCTTCTGTAACCCAAAGTGTTATCTTTTATACACTTTGGTTCTACACCTTATTTGAAAACCACTAAAATGCAAGTGTGCCAGTCATCAGATCAGTTTTTATACTTAGATTCATTACCTTTCCTTCCCTCTTTCCTTCCTTCCTTCCTTCCTTCCTTCCTTCCTTCCTTCCTTCCTTCCTTCCTTCCTTCTTTCCTCCTTCCTTCCTTCCTTTCTTCCTTCCTCCCTTCCTCCCTCCCTCTCTCCTTCCCTCCCTCACTTCTTTCTTTCTTTCTTTCTTTCTTTCTTTCTTTCTTTCTTTCTTTCTTTCTTTCTTTCTTTCTTTCTCTCTCTCTCTCTCTCTCTCTCTCTCTCTCTCTCTCTCTCTCTCTCTCTCTCTCCTCTCTCTTTCTTTCTTTCTTTCTTTCTTTCTTTCTTTCTTTCTTTCTTTCTTTCTTTCTTTCTTTCTTTCTTTCTTTCTTTCTTTCACCACATGAAATACATTTTAAGTTCCTTTCATTCTTCTGAGACTCCAAGACTTACAGGATAGTCTAAACCATGGCAAGGTAACAGAAGTCAAGATATCTCCTCACCCCTTCACCCCTAGCCCCACCCTGCTTCTCTTGGTGTTTCTTCCATGGCTAAGTTCTCTCTGTGCCACTAGATCTTGTTGGACAGTTTCCATCTCCCTAGCTCCATCTTCTGGCAGAGAGACCTTCCCACTTCCATCTCTTAATCTGCTTCTGCATTCTGAAACACTTTCTTCACATTTCCCTCCAGCACTAGAGCTCCAGGGACATTTCACAATTCCAAATCTCTGGATGGCTTTCCAGCCTGTGTTAACATTCCTTCATGTTAAAGTAGTTTGTATAAAACTTGGATATGTTTGTTTCTCTGACTGAGCCTTGAGTGATAAAGCAGGGTATATTAATTACAGGCTATTCCATACCTAGCAGGTCTGTTTATCTATCTGTGAAGAAAACATGACCAGCTGAGTTGAAGATTAAACATTTTAAGAATGTTGAAATGAGTGGAAAAAACAAATTAGTCTCTACTCAGGTGACTAAACTTGCTTAATTGAGTAACCAAAGAGCTTATGCAGTGATCTGCTTTAAGGTAAGATCCCACTTTGACTCCAAGCCAGGTAGGTCTTCTGAAATTTCTCCAACATCAAACCCTATTTCCCTAAGATGGAAAGGTGCCAAGATTTCACTTCCTTTCTCATACCCTAAGAATGGGCCACTTTTGGAACAACATGACCCAAGACTATTTTGTAAAAAACACAGGAACTATCTCATGTATGTAAACTAAGGAGGGCAAGCCAGGAGTGAGGGAAACAGAAAATAATTAAGAAATAAATCACCATAATACTGAATAAAAAATGAAGGTTATATTACTGGATAAACCAAATACCTGCACCCTATTGTTTTACATAATACAGCAGAGCATATTATTAGAGAATCCCATAGAGGACTCTCAATTAAAAAAAAAAAAAGAAACTCATTCAGATAAGCACTGAATACTATAGATATAACTACAGATCTCTGGAATTGTATCACCCCTGTTAAATTTCTTCCTAGGCACGTGGTCAAGGCAATAAGCTATTTATGGTTATGTGACAAATGTCTCCTGTGATCTTCATTAAAATCAGGGTAAGGTAATGGCATATTGAATGTGTGAGGGACAAGTTTGCTTTTACATCATGGTAATGCTCTTGAGTACATTCATCCTGACATTTTATTTGATGGCCTTCTCTGTGCAAATCAGCATCCTGTGTGATAGAAATATATCTGCTGTAGCAGATGTGTTATATTTTGCTCTCTTAAGAGGATCATTGTTCTACCAGGGCAAATTACCTTGTAATTTGTGTCTTGCTTTTGGATCAGCAGCACCTCTGAAAATGTTAATATTTTCATTGTTTCAAAGGCACAACATTATATCTTGTAGCAGTTTGACAAAATTAGCACTAGGGCTTGGTGAACATTTCAGAATTTATTTTGATTTTAGTCTTTTTAGAGAGACATTTTCAAATTATCCCTAGCTTTTAGCAGTATAAAAATTATTCCTTTTTATGGATAAAAGCTTCTAACCATAACATTATTCTCCTTTGATGCTTGATTTCTTAGAGAATATCTGATAGGTCCTCCCTCCCCACAACTGGTGGGCAGAGTTATGACTTTACTGGCATCTGCCGCTGAGACATCCCCGAGACATTGAACCACCCATCAGCACATGCCAAGTGCCCTGGGGCCCACCCCTTCCCATTCAGCCCTGGGCCCAACCTCTTCCTGTTCCTTCCCTCAAAAGGCCGTCTCCACCCCTCCATTGTCACTGTTCTCCTCTCTCTTGGTCTCTCTGTCTGTGGAGACAGCCCGATTGGGTCCCTCCTTCTCCTCCTCCCCCTCCTCTAATCCTGGTTTCTCTACCTCCTCCATAATGAATATCGCTCATTACTGCAGAATAAACTTCCTCTTTAATATGTCTTGGTCTCTGACTCCCATTTCCTGCCCCTCAAACCTTACATCTGGTGCCTTGAAACCCGGGTGGTGCATGCATCCTATTTGACCTTTCATGGTTCAGGGTGCCTCTCACTTCCCCTCAGCCTCCTTCCACAGCTCGGCAGCGTCAGTGGTAAGTCCCAGCCCATGCTAATTCCTCGCGGTTTTTCCAGTGTCTCTGTCCATAAACCACGGCCCGCGTCAGAGATTGCCTTCCAGGCATAGCCCTCTGGACCCTCTCCAGGAGAGGTTCCGAACCTAGGGAGGCAACGAAGATGTTCCTGTCCCCCTCAGTTCTCTAGCCTTTTGGCCTCACTCCGGACCCCAAGGGGTAGGGGAGACATCCCCTACTGTCCCTTGGGTTCCCTGTTGTAGCATTGGCTCAAGGATTGGGATGCTGGTCCTTGGCCTTTCACTACCCAAACCCAGGAATTGGAATGAGAATCACCAAAGACACCTCTAGGGTGTCTCCTCACCAATCTGGCTACTTCTGTAACATGGCATGGCCTCATTGTGTCCAGATGATCCAAAAGCGGGACTTAAATCCTCACTGACCTCAGTAATTTCTGCTGGAAAGCTGGGAAGTGGTCCAAGGTCCCATATGTCCAGGTTTTTTGGTTTTTTTTCTGCGTTCCCATCCCTCCCTCTGCTCCTCCTGCTCCACGTGTGCAGCTGTCTCACCCCAGGGAGGAATGTGCCCCAACTTTCCTACCCATCAAATGAGGGGACACCTCCCAGGGCAGGACTGGCAGATAGACTTCACTCATATGCCTCCCCACAAGAAGACCAAATATCTGCTTACCATGGTAGACACCGTGACAGGGTGGGAAGAGGCCTTCCTTACCTGCAAGGCAACTGCTGAGGTTGTGGCTGAGACACTAATAACACACATAATCCCTAGTTTCAGCCTCCCCACCTCCATACAATTAGACAACGGCCCAGCATTTATATCAAGGGTTGTTCAGCAGGTTAGCACCTCTCTTGGCATCTCCTGGAAACTGCACATACCCTACCGCCCACAATCATTGAGTAAGATCGAGAGGATCAACAGCCTCCTTAAGAACCATCTAACTAAACTCTCTCTAGAAATTCGCAGCTCCTGGCTGGACCTCCTGCCCATGGCCCTGACTGGAATTCAGGCTACACCAAGGAGCCCCACCTTTTTAAGCCCTATTGAATTCCTAAATGGGAGACGCTTCTTGCTCAACCATTGTCTCCCTACTGACCCTCCTCTCCTGGCTACTTATCTTCCATACCTGCCCTTACTCAGGCAACAGCTCCGGGAACATGCTGACAGTTTTCTGCCCAGGCCTGGACCAGCCGACCAAGACTCCCGAGGACCAGCCTTCTAGCCAGGGCACTCATTCCTCCTCAAGAATCTTACCCCCCAGGTTATATTTCAGCTCCAGATGCAGAAAAGCAGCAAAACCAGACAAGTGATTCTGTGGCAGCCTCAGGACTAGCTTTTACCTCCCAAATGACTCAACAGGATCACTCTCAAGACTTCACCAACCAGTCCCTTGGGGAAATTATTCTGCTGCACTCCTTATCCAGCCTCCCATCATTAGGCCAACTGGTGTCTATTCCTTAAATTTTGCTCTTTAGCCCCTTTCTCATGCGCTGTTTCACTAGTCATTTGCAGAACAGAATGCAGGTGTTCACCAACCAGAAGGTGGGAGAGATCTATCTGGCCCTGAATTCAGAACCTAGCACCAGAATCCTTGAGACTCCAGGTAGACGCCCCTAACGACGCCCCTTCTCAGCAGGAAGTAGCTATGGAAAACGGACCTTCAGCCCCTGACCTTGCCTGGACTCCCAATTTTTTATATCACCAAAAGCCTGGAATGATAGGTCCTCCCTCCCCCCAACTGGTGGGCGGAGTTATGACGTTACCAGTGTCTGCCACCGAGACATCCCCGAGACATTGAACCACCAATCAGCACATGCCAAGTGCCCTGGGGCCCACCCCTTCCCATTCAGCCCTGGGCCCAACCTCTTCCTGTTCCTTTCCTCAAAAGGCCGTCTCCACCCCTCCATTGCCGCTGTTCTCCTCTCTCTGTCTCTCTGTCTGTGGAGACAGCCCAGTTGGGTCCCTCCTTCTCCTCCTCCCCCTCCTCTAATCCTGGTTTCTCTGCCTCCTCTGTAATGAATCTCGTTCATTACTGTGGAATAAACTTCCCCTTTAATATGTCTTGGTCTGACTCCCGTTTCCTGCCCCTCAAACCTAACAATATCCTAGGAAATTGGTAGTCTGGCTGAATTATAAAACATATTAACCAATGCCTCTGTCTTCTAATAGGTTATTCTTAAGATGAACCTACATTTCTGTCCCCTACTAATTGAGTGCACAAGTTATATTAGTTCGTTTACAAACCTGTACCTGTCTGTTGTGCTCTTGTAATAATTACAAAAGCTAGTTAAACATTATATAAATTTAAAAAATATATTTCAAAACACTTGCTGCTATAAAATACTAATTAGAATGTCCTGAAAAAACTTCAGAAATATGAATTGCTAAAAAATTGACTTTGGAATAAGCTATATTGATGACAAGATTATTTTGTCAAGGGGAGGATACAGGAATTATAAAAATCTAAAAGGAATCTAGACTCTAATTTTTTACAAGTATATTCAAATTCTTACTTTAAAAGTAATCTAAAGTTGTCACCAAATTCATACACTCAGGAAAGAGCTTGGTTCTAAATCAAACAGTTGGTGAATAAAGGTATATTTGTAACTCTAAAAACATAATAATATTAGTGGTGCAAAAAACACACTTATCGTCCTGACTGGTTTGGCTCAGTGGATGGAGCGTTGGCCTGCGGACTGAAAGGTCCCAGGTTCGATTCCAGGTAAGGACATGTACCTTGGTTGCAGGCACATCCCCAGTAGGATGTGTGCAGGAGGCAGCTGATCGATGTTGCTCTCTCATCGATGTTTCTAACTCTCTATCCCTCTCCCTTTCTCTCTGTAAAAAATCAATAAAACATATTTAAAAAAACACACACTTATCTAAAAGGTTGTTTATACAAAATTCAAGTGTGAGTTTACCTATTCTGACACCTGCCATCACCCCTCATGTGCTGAGAACCAATTCCAGCATGTAATAATTACAAGAGTTTTACCAAAAGGTTGGTGAAGCTTGGGGAGCTCAACAGGGTTGAGTCACATGTAATTTACCTGTTGGAAATGGCTACAAAGCATTTCCCCAAACCTGAATAGGATTGTTAACTGCCAGACAGCTCAAGGCATTTTATTGCCTCCTGTTGACCAAACACCTGAACAGCTGTAGGCTATTCCCCAAACTGACAATGTTTTTGTATACCCTTTGATACCGTACCCTTTGAAGTGTATATTTCCACCTTGCCTTGGGACAAATTGTACTAATAAAAGCAGGTTCCTTGGTCAAGGTGAGAGCCTTCTAGCTCCTTCAGCTGGAAGCTCCTCTGACCCCCAATGCCTTTCAAAAATATCTTTCATCCTTGGACTCCTTCTTAATCATCTATGCGCAGTCCCTTTCTCCAGAATGCTGAACCCTTTGTAAGGCTAGGAAAAAGAACCCCAGCACTCATGGAATCATCAAATGAACTTTTTAAAAAGTCTTAGTTTTTACAAGGTTTCCTCATACCAGTTCACTTTAAAGAAATGAAAGCGTTGACCCTGGCCAGTGTGACTTAGTTGGTTGGGCACCAACCTGTGCATTGAAGGGTACTGGTTTGATTCCCAGTCAGAGAACATACTTAGGTTGAGGGCTTGATCCCTGGTTAAGGGGTGTGGCAATCGATGTTTCACTTTCACATCTTGTTTCTTTCTTTCTCTACTTCTCCTTTCCTCTTCCTCAAAAATTTTTTAAGTGTTAAAAAAAGAAAGAAATTCAAGTCTTGGAAAAAAGTTCATGAATATAGCATACTAATCAAAATGCACCTCTTGGCACTTTTCCTGTGGTCACCCAAGGGAAAATATGTCTCCACAGCAAGCATAAAATTTTTTCCTGTCTTTCAAGCAAAATACTAATGTAATTGATATGTACTACTAATCAGATCAGTATAACACATGATAATATCTTTTCCTCTGTGAATAGGAGTGATATGCTTCAGTGGTTAACACAACATGCATGAGGCTACCCTCTTTATATGCACAGAGGTGTTCAAGCAATACATTTGAAAACCAGCATGGGGAATTCTATCCATATGTGGTTAAATAATTGAAGCAATTGCCATGTGAGTTGCTGGCTACCACATCTGTATATTTCTCCAGGCTATAATCAGTACCAGATGTCCTACCAGATGATGGTTTATGATGCCACAAACATTTCTGACAATCCTTGTGGAAGTGCGAGGCTCGTGTTAACTTTATACTGCAGTATGACGGTGAGAACCAAGAGGAAACAGCATGGTAACCAAAGAGACACTCATCTAAAGAGCTCCACCCA